>APFE030287996.1:0-10466 GCA_000404065.3 Pinus taeda | reverse complement strand
TTTTATATTCAAATTAAAGTACTCAACAAATTTGAGTTTTTGTAATAGTATGTTTTTCTTATTATTAAAATCGGAGCATTGAATAAGAATTTTTTTTATTAATTTCTTTTAACTTTGAAATCAATTTTAAATCATATAAACTTATTGAAATAAAATTTTATTACACACGTGAAATTCAAACTACCTTAATTTTAACCAATAATTTCAACTAATTTATTCTTTTTATTAATTAAAATCCCCTCATTACCATATCGACTTATTTCTCCTTAACCTTTCAAGGTTTTAAACACAGGTAAATCCAATACTTATCAAAATGTTTTAAAAAAATACTTAGATATAGTTAAGGTCAAACGAGTAGATATTACAATAAGTCGTATAAATTCACTTATACATACAAGTAAAAGATAAGGTCTCATAGCTGACGGAATAGTGGTTTAGTATTCTTTTCAAAATTCAATGTCCTTTATATTACTTATTTATCTATTATATTCACCCAATCATGAAAATTAAGTGTGAACAAAAACATTTATAAAACAACTAATTACAATTAAAATAATTTAAACAATATAATTATGACAACAAATTAATTTTAAAACATTTTGAATCATATTTGAAATCAGAGAAACAATGTAACATTAATTGTATCATGATTATTGCTCAATAAAAACAATATTGCTAATTATTGATTATTGTTAAAAAGTTTGAATATCGTTTATTTGGGTGAATCTCTTAATTGGATTTATTATAGATGGTTAGGAAAAATGATTTTTATCTTGTTTACCTAAATTTATTTCTTATAAATGATAGTATAAGTGTCATTGTAATGGCTTCAAAAATGGTTGTCATTGATGTGTTTGCTCAGTGTTATAAACATGTAGATTTGTCATATGAAGTATAATAATATTATTCAGGAAAAAAAAATGTTTAATTTGAGGAAGAAAGCTACGAAGTGTAAACTTGTTTAATTTGAGGAAGAAAGTTATGAAGTGTCGACTTGTTGGTTGGGGTTTGCGGTTCTAAAATTCAAACCTCGTGGAAAAAACAAAAAAAAAATTAAAATCATAGAGGGCATTCAAAATCGACCTAACCTCACACAATTTTAATAATAGCATGTCTCCACAATACCAGTAATGGCATCCCTCCCACTAAAAGTTTATCCTTTTTTTTCGTGCAATAAACAAACTGGCCCCAATCTGAGTTCAACTTAATAAACAAACTGGCCCCAACCTGGGCTCAGCTTAATACACTTAGGTAAAGAAAAATAAATGTCTGATTAAATTGAGGAAAAAAGGAAAATTTGAGAGTTAATAAATGGTGACCTGAAGTAGTCATCCGGCGAGGATCATTCCTTCCCAAAATTGCTGGAGTGTAAACGCTGCCACTAAAGCTCTAATTACCATCCATGGACCTTCCGCTCCACCTACCAATAATCCAACAAGAGTTGACTGAGCAATCAAAATAGTCGTTTCTAAAACCTAATCCATAAACTCTAATATATCAGAAGAAGTCGTCAAATCCAAAGTTCCTTGAATCTTTATTCACTGTATGTGTTGGTGTACATGCATTTAGACTAGCTGTGTTCGTGTACATGACCTAGATTAGCTCCAGTTAACTTATTGTTTGCATGTGGCACATGTACACATTAACATAAGATAAAGCACACTTAGCTTTAGTTAACATTAGTTATTGCATGTACAACTAAGCTTAACTTAGTTGCTTTTATGTATTTATTCTAAAACTAATATTGTAGAATCAATTTTTCATTCTTTTCTCAATTCTTGCTTGCTTCCTTCCTTTCTTGCAAGTTGTTTATTGTTTTGCAGATCTAGCTATGTATCTCAAAACATCTTAATGGTATCAGGCATTGGGATTTGTAATCAGGCACAAGCAATTTTTATTTGCAGGGTTAGAAGATTGAAGAACAACAAAGAATCGAGTCTAAATTGGGAGTTATCCACATTCCCGCAATTCTCACTCCCATATTAATTATTCGAATCGGAAGCCAAAGATATCAACTTCATCTCAGAAGTGAGAGTCTTATTTCGAAATAAACATGGACGGAAAGTGAACCAACATCGGCAATAGAGACACAAGAGTATTTCCATCGCCATGAATGGCGAGCCTTCGCCTCCTATGTTTATCTATTTTCTCCGGAACTGACATATTTCATGTTGAATCATGTTCAACTCCAAAATGAAGTAATGAAAATTTGGAAGGATTGTTGGAAAACAGGATGAAATGCAAGGTCACATTCTCGAAAATGAGTTAAACTCATTAGATTCGAGAAACTTTGAGAACATTCAAGATTTTTTCACAAGGTATAAAGCCTTGTTGGTTCAACTGAAAGGATTCGGGATCGACAAATCCAAGCAAGAAAATCAGTTGATTATTTCCATTTTATCAAAACTTGGTCCAGAGTATGCAGTATTCGTCTCTACATTCCACATAGTCAGATCTGCAACTGGTGCAGCTTGGAAGATGCCCTCACTAGATTCCTTTATTCAGTCTTTGATGCATGAGCAAGATAAGCTCATCAAAATGGGCACACTTAAAAATTCCAAAGCGCATGCACTTACTATGCATGCAAAAGGAAAGGCAAATTCCAAAGACCATCAGAAAGGAAAAGGGAAGAAGGATCCTGATCCAAGAAAGGGAGGACATCCCAAACCCCCTGATGGATCATCTGGCTCAAAGGAAAGGAAAGGAGCGAAAGGGCAACCAATGTGCAATTATTTCCAACCTGGTTTTCATCCTGAATCTGCATGCATGAAGAAGACTATAGATCTCATGGTGCAGACACTCCAGCGACACAATCTTGGAGACCACATTCCTGAGAATGCTAAGAAGAAGTCTGGAGAAAAAGCACCAGATCCAAGAGGTAACGAGCATGCTTTGATTGCTCTTCATTCTGCACCACAAGAATGGATCATCGATTCAGGAGCTTCACATCATATGGCTTCTTCAAAGGAATCCTTTTCTTCTCTACATGCATACTCAGGTCCTCCCATTCTCATGGGGGATAATTCAAGTTGCAGCAACTGGACAAGGAAGAGTGCAATTCGAAGATTGAAAGTTTGAAAAATGTCTTGCATATTCCAAGGCTTTCTGTAAATCTTCTCTCAGTGTATCAGATGACACACACAGGCAGCGGAAAGAAAGTGGAATTTACCCCAGATTCCGTGAGCATTTATGACATGCAAACCAATTTGAAGATTGCATTTGGCAAGGTAAATGATCAATCTTGTCTGTATACATTTTCTGATTTTGTTCCTCAATCAGATTCTATTTTGCTACTTACGCATGCAAATGAAGAAAGTAGGATTTGGCACGAGAGATTTGGGCACTTGAATTTCAGATATATGCAACAGCGTAGTAAGCAAGGGATGGTCAAAGGATTGCCAACCATTGAATTTTTAGATGGTGTTTGTAATGGATGTGCTCTTGGAAAGCATCCACAAGAAATTTTCGAGAAGGGGCATGCATGGAGAGCCTCTTCACCTTTGGAACTTGTACATAGTGATCTCATGGGTCCATTTCCAGTGCTTTCAATGAGAAAAGCAAGATATGTGTTGTCATTTATAGATGATTACACGAGATTCACTTGGGTTTACTTCTTGAAACTCAAGTCTGAAGTTTTTCAACATCTAAAGATTTTCAAAGCGCATGCAGAAAATCAGTCTGGAAAATGCATCAAGATACTCCGCACAGATAATGGGACGGAATATGTCAACAAAGATATCAAGAATCTTTGTGATGAAGCAGGCATACAGTTGCAACATACAGTTCCTTACACTCCACAGCAAAATGGCGTGGCTGAAAGGAAAAATGGATCTTTGAAAGAGATGGCTAATTGCATGTTGCATGCAAGCTCTCTTCCATCGAAATTGTGGGCCGAAGCTATTAATTGTGCCTCATACATTCAGAACATATCTCCTCATAAATCTTTTACTGGAAAAACACCTTTTGAGGCTTGGACTGGCATGCAACCTGAAGTTAGTCATTTCCGCATTTTTGGATCTCGAGTATGGGCCTGCATTCCTCCAGAGAAGAGAAAGGCTTTGGAGCCTCAAAGCAAAGCATGCATGTTTGTTGGATATTCTGATGAAGTAAAAGGGTATAGATTGCTTGATATCCACATTGAAGAGCTCTTTATTGAAAGGAGTGTAAAGTTTGACGAAGATATTTCGCATGCACCAGTAGATGAACTTGTTACCAAGTTTCCATCACCACTCATTGATGAGTATGTAGATGAAACTTCAGACCAGCATTCTGATGATGATGAGTCTCTTCCTGTGACCCCTGTTAGACCACCAATTGTTGAACATCGAGATCATACTTCTACATGTATTTTGGAAGATTCTCGACCACCTTCAACACAAAAATGGTGCAGCATGAGTGATATCCTTGATGATCCTACCTCTATCCCTCTGTTTGAGGAAGATCCGCAAGCACTCTTAGCTATGGAGCCATCCATGCCCATGCATGCTTATATGATGCATGGATCTGATCAACAAACTTATGCAGAAGCAAATGGGCATCCTGAATGGGAAGCCACCATGGATGAGGAATATAACTCTCTCATTGAGAACCAGACTTGGGATTTGGTTCCGCTACCTTCAAATCGCAAACTTGTGAGATGCAAGTGGGTTTACCGAACCAAGAAAGCATCAAATGGCCAAGTTAATCGATATAAGGCATGATTGGTAGCAAAAGGTTTTCAACAAGTACATGGTGTTGACTATGATAAGACTTTTGCTCTAGTGGCAAAAATGGATTCCATTCGGCTACCTCTCTCCATTGCAGCAGCAAGAGGATGGGAGTTGCATCATATGGATGTGAAGAATGCCTTTCTTCATGGTGATCTCAAGGAGGAAATCTACATGGAGCAGCCACCGGGATACATGCAGATTTCATCTCTGGTATGCAAACTAAAGAAGTCTCTCTATGGCGTCAAGCAGGCACCTAGAGCATGTTATGCGAAGATGGATTCTTATTTGTTATCTCAAAATTTTGTACGCTGCAAATATGATTCCAATGTTTATTTTCTGAAGAAAATTGACTCCTTGTTGATCATAGTACTCTACGTAGATGATCTTTTGATAACGGGTAGTTCAACTTCTGTCATTACTAACATCAAAACTGCATTGTATAAGCGGTTTTCTATGACCGACATGGGCTTGCTAAATTTCTTCCTTACACTAGAGATCCATCAGCGTGATTCTGGCATTACCATTTCTCAACCAAAATATGCCAGAGATCTTTTGGCACAATTTCACATGAGTGACTGCAAGCCAGCAGCCACACCTTTCTTATCAGGGATAAAGCTTGAGAATGGCAAAGACACACCATTGGTTGATTGCACATTGTATCGCCGGCTTGTGGGAAGTCTTCTTTATCTCACTCACTCCTGTCCTGATCTCTCCTATGTTGTCAGAGCAGTTTCCAGATACATGCAGGAGCCACATGAGTTACACTGGAACGCTGCAAAGCGCATCCTTTGATATGTACAGGGGACAATCACCTATGGGATTCATTATGCAGCCAATTGTTCTTTGAATATCATCGAGTTCACAGATTCAGACTGGGCTGGTGACACCATTGATCGCAAGTCTACTTCCGGTTATGTACTTACTTTGGGATCCGGCCCAATTTGTTGGTCAAGTAAGAAGCAGGCTGCCATTGCTTTATCATCAACAGAGGCTGAGTATAGAGGAGCAGTCAATGCCACTATTCAGGCAATTTGGCTACAACATTTCCTATCTGAGCTTGGGATTAGTGTCCATCATCCAACTGTCATCTGGTGCGATAATCAAAGTACGCTAAAGTTTTGCAGAGATCCAGTGCAGCGGCAGCGTACCAAACACATCGAGATCCACATGCACTTCATTAGAGAACTCATTCATGATGTCATCATCCATCTTCAGTACTGTCCTAGTTCTGAGCAGATTGCTGACATCTTCACCAAGACTTTCACTGAGCAGAAGTTTCTATTCCTACGAGATCGTCTCTGGGTGAAGGACACGACTGCCTAGCAGTTGTCTTTTCTCTACTTTTGCATTATATTTTGAGGGGGGGGGTTTCTTCCCACTAGGTTTTCCCTCTTTCCTACATTTTTATGCATTGTATATGGGTACCTAAAATGGCCGTGTTGCCGGGACTCACTCATTTTTCATCACACTCACCTAAGTTATGCTTAAGGGGGGGTGTTGGTGTACATGCACTTAGACTAGCTGTGTTGGTGTACATGCACCTAGATTAGCTCCAACTAACTTATTGCTTGCATGTGGCACATGTACACATTAACATAAGATAAAGCACACTTAGCTTTAGTTAGCTTTAGTTATTGCATGTACAACTAAGCTTAACTTAGTTGCTTTTATGTATTTATTCTAAAACTAATATTGTAGAATCAATTTTTCATTCTTTTCTCAATTCTTGCTCGCTTCGTTCCTTCTCTTGCAAGCTTGTTTATTGTTTTGCAGATCTAGATTTGTGTATCTCAAAAATCTTACAGTATGGCCTGTAAATAAAAATTAACACTTTATTTTTCAGAAATCGTATATATTAAAGTAAAATATTTTACCATAGAAATGAACCAATGGCGACACCTGTTGTCCAATGGCGACACCTGTTGTCCATGGGCATGACCGTCTGAATCTTTGTCGTTACCTCCAAGCTCTTTATCATTTGTCAGCTCCTTACCCTCATCAGTCGGTTTCTCTTGAGCTTTCAAATGAGAGTAAGCAGTAGCCAGAGCATCCACGATAAGTGTGCACAGGGCCGTAAACATGGCTAGAAACCCTGGCAATGGGAAATTGCGCCATACTAAAGATTCACTGGTAGAAAAAACTTTAAGGCGCCAGGAAGAAATTGCACCATGGCAGTTGCAAGAAAAAGACCCACAGCAAAAGCCCTAATCACAAAAAATGTGTTTCTCTCAGGCTTGACAGAAGTAAAGGTTCGGCCTAAAAGAGGCAAACACACCCCACTGGTAGTCCCCACAACAATAGAAACGATTTCTCTGATCTTCACAGGAAGAATAGATGTAGAATTGTCTATGGAATTTTCTTTCCCGGAGCAATCATTTTCCTCTTTAGCAGCAACCACGGAAATAGTGGAATAAGACGCTATTGTTGAAGCAACTATGAGAAATTTCAGGGTAAAAGAACATGCCATTCTGACAGAGAGCAGAGGTGCACAACTCATGAACACAACACACAAACACTGAACTCAAGACTTGCTTCTATTCATTGATTAACAGGTATATATATATATATACAAGCTGAAGAAACTTCTGGATATCAATTCGGGTGGTGGCTTCGTGAAGAATTTTTCCACTTTGTCAACACTTTCTAGATACTGCATTAAAATTACTGTTGAAAATTGGTTCTGGGTAGTTGGAATTACTTCCAGTTTCTTTCAACGATCCCCCTTAATTCCAACTATATAACAAGCATCTGACATCCCTACTGGTCTAAGTCTCAGTGAGACTTACAGCAAAACATTTCATTTTTGACTTCTTGCTAAAAGGTCCATTCTTGTTCATTTGTTGATGCAACTTCATCTTCACTTTTCTTGCCATAAAATAGTGATGGAGCTTCTCCTTTCTTGATTGCAGGTTAACATTCTTAAACATTGCTTCACATTCTTGGGAGCCATACTTGTCCTTAATGCTTGCAATTTCTTCAAGTTTTGATGCTTCTTCCTTATTGTCAATATCTGCACACTCAAAAACAATGTTAGATTCATAAACAAAACCATATTGATTTTTTTCATCCTGCTCATTCATGGATTCTTCAATTTCAAGATTCTTCACCATGCCAGTTGCTGCTTTCAAACCTACATCAATATGTTTAAAAGATTTCTAAATCCATCCTTCAATTAGCTTTATCTCTGCATCATGATGAAGCTTGACATCTTCAAACTTGTTTCTTCCTTTAACTGTTACTACAATTTCTTCTTCATGTTCTTCCACGCGATCATCAAAAGCAAACAACAATTTATCAATCATTTTCTTTTCAAAGATAACTTGCAATTCATTTTCATAAAATAAATATCCATTGTCAAATTTAATTGCAAATTCATCCATTGCCGCTGAGTCATCCACCATCTTCTTCACAGCCATTTTTCACACTTCTCTCACTCAAAAAACACCCACAAAGATTACCAGCTAGATCCCTTCAGTCCAATCCCTGGCGAAGGCAAAGAGTTACACAACTCTAGCATGTAACCTCTTTCACACAAACTCTAATACAACAAGCAACTTCACGCTAGACTCCTTGCTTGATCGTTCATGGAGAGGCTCACTTAGCTTAGTTCTTTTTCGCATAGGGTTTTTTTTTCTCCTAAACAAGGACACATAACCCTTTGCTCTCTTCCTCTGCCTCCAAGCTCCTTCACGCTTAGCACAACGCTAGCAGGAGGAAAACGTGCCCCACTGTGGGTGGCACAATGCTCCACCACACTGAGATAACTCCACAGGCATTCAAATCACGACTCACTCACAAAGGCTCCACAAATTGTCAGCGCAACAGCAACCCACCGAATCTCCACAATCAGTTTTCTGTCCACAGCCAAAACTCTCCACAAAAAATCTGTCTCATGTGCTTTTCTCCAGACTGAAATTACACATTAACAACTTTTACAGAAGATTCTCTATATTCAAAACATAGCAACACAACACACAAAATATTTCCTCCACACTCACAGCACCATGTTGCACCTCTCGCAGCAACCTTCCCGCGCTGAACAACTCTCACCAATCAATGAAAACAACAGAGCACACAGCTCCCAACTCGATGAGCACACATCTCCACCAGTACTCAACCTCACACGGCTTGCTTACTGTCAGCAGCCACTCACAGCCAATGGACATCACACACTTCACTTAGCTCTCGGCCCTCTCTTACCATCACACAATGGACTCTCACAGTTGCAATGCTTGTAGCAACAAACTCTCAACACAACTTTCAACACCATTGGACCACTCACGTCCTCGACCTTGTCTGCACGAGGCCTCCATACTCTCACTCTCAAGAGAATACTCTTCTTTTAACACAGCTCTACAACACTCAGTTGGACAGCAACACTCCCTCACGTTGTTCTACGCACAACAAGATAGCAACACTTCTAGACAACGTTGAAGGCATAGCTCAGCAGGCTGGCAACTCTTCCACTCTTGGCATCTACAACAACCAGACTAGAGAAAAGGGCTTCACCCCCAGTAAATATGAAGCCACAAATACAACCACAATTAAAAAACATTGGGATAGACCGCCTGTAATTGGTTAGTGGTTCTAGCCAAAAATCTGAACACAAAAGCTTTCACACCCTCGGATCTACTACAGAGACCCATATCCGCGCCAATGGTCCTTCAGTAGACCTCAAAGCAGCATGTAGTAGATCCCCGCCAAGCATAGGGACTAGAAGATTTTGAATTCTTCGTCAATTTCTCACACTCTACCCTCGCCGCTTCTTCAATCAACTCCTCTGCTCCTCCAGGACTGACTATGATCCCGCAACCTTTGATCCATAGCTGTCACCTTTATGAATAGAAGCAGAGCTCAAGCACTCACAAACACTATCAATGAAATGTAGAAGTTCTCACAATGCTCTCGCACAATGAATCTTTCTCTGCAATACAAGGTCTCTCGAACCTCACACAGCGATATTTCATTCACTCTGATCACTCGACTTGCACACACAGCGGGCTCTCACACTCAGCCCTCAACCTCGCTCCGATACCATGACAGAGAGCAGAGGCGCACAACTCATGAACACAACACACAAACACTGAACTCAAGACTTGCTTCTATTCATCGATTAACAAGTATATATAGAAGTTGAAGAAACTTCTGGATATCAATTCGAGTGGTGGCTTCCTGAAGAAGCTTGCCACTTTGTCAACACTTTCTAGATATTGCATTAAAATAACTGTTGAAAATTGGTTCTGGGTAGTTGGAATTACTTCCAGTTTCTTCCAACACATTCTTCATAGAGAAATCAGATCCAGACCTCAGACTTTGATTCAAACACTTCAGAAACCGTATTTATGGTATGGTGGAGTAACACCTGGTGCTCAAATGATATTTCCCTGCAAATAAGGCCTGCCGGATTAGTATCTCGTTTTCCGAAAGGAAATTATTTCTTATATGCGGAAGTCTTTTCATTTTCGAGCAACAACAATATTGAAAATGCAACAACAATATTTTAATTTAATTTTGTTCTTAAATTAAATTAAGAATTAAATTTTAATTTTAATTTTCATAATAACTTGTAATAGTTAACTATGCTAATTTGACTTAGTTGACTGAATTAATCTGAGTTGGGAATCTATTTAGAGTGATTCCTAAATTTTAGGGGCTCATGTTAAGCTCTTTTGAATTGTAATTATTTAACTTAGTTTAACTGACTTAAATTCAGTTCAACTAGTTCCAATTGATGGAGAAATTAGTGAGAGATCCAAT
>APFE030287978.1:0-20731 GCA_000404065.3 Pinus taeda | reverse complement strand
TCTCTGCAGGTTGCAGCCTGCGTACTGGTAAAAGACTGCACCAGTACAAAATCATTGTAAGAAGAAGTTTCTAATTGAAAGAAGATAGAGACATATTGCAACAAGTGCTTTTCACCCACATTGGGTTTCCACCTTACATCTCGTGTTCCTTGTTGTGACTGTCTATTTTGTGTTCCTGCTCATTATTCTATGGTTCTCACATACAGATTAATGACAAACATCTGAAGAATAAATTAAATTATAAGTTTGGAAGATATATGCAAGTTTCAATTGTCAGATCTGAAAATATTTGTATAAATTGAGAAGAGTTTGATAATATTGATTCATCCCCCCCCCTCTCAGTATTATTTCCAACACGTAAATCTTAGGCTGACCTATATGACCCAAGGCCAACTCCAATATGAAAAATGCTGATTAGATATGAGAAAATTGGATAGCTTCTTTCCCCAAGTAGATTAGGATAGCCTACATGTCTTCACGTAAAGAAGAATAGAAAATCACTTGTCCACCTTGGATGATGTTTGAAGAAACCACTTGCTAATTTGTGGAGAAAAAAAATGTCAACCTTGGATGATGTTTGAAGAATCCACTTGCTAATTTGTGGAGAACGAAAATGTCAACCTTGGACTTTAGATATGGCATGTTTAAGCTACTATGGATCTGCTTTAAGGTCATGAGAAGTTGATTGTTTCACAGATGGGGTTTGTGTGTCCACTTTGGAAGCCTCCCTGCCCCTTTGGAGAATGTAATGTACTATCCCAATTGATTGGCTAAGTGAGGATGAAATAGCCTATCCAACCCCATAGGGCTATAGTCTTGATAAAGGGGTAAAACTCGTTTTCTCCAATGTTGGTGCAACATTGTGTAAAAGTTGAGTCAGCTAGCGCAAAAAAGCCCAAAATTAGGGGTTGCATTCACAACCCTCATATCTAGGAGGCCATGAAGGAATCCATAAATATAGGAGATAGGAGGGTTGGAATCAAATTGGCATCATCAAATTGGATCAAATACTTATGTTCTCTTGAGTTGTGGCTCTATGGGTTTTAAAACCCCTTTCTCTCTACTAATTTCTGTGGTGAAAGATTCCACCCTAGTTAGTAAATTCTTCATTTATCTTTTGATTTTGGTCTAGAAATTATGGGATTCACCTATCTAGAAGACAACAAGGTTTGGTGTCAAATTTGAGGCAAGAACTCAAATTCTTTTCAAGTTGTGCAGATGTATTCTAAGGCATATTTCAGTGAACTATTCCCTGAGGTAGTTTAGCCTTCTTAAGGTAGAAATGCAAATATATTATGGGCAAATTTCAGTGAATTTATCTAAGGTTGTTTGGTCTTCCTAAGGTAGAGTTTATTATATATTACGGGCATATTCCGGTGGATTTCTTTGAGGCTATTTGGCTCTCCCAAGGTAGTGTTCGATGTTTGAAATAATTCATACCTCCTGAGCTAGAGTTCGGTGTCTCTGAGACAATTCAGGTCCTCCTGAAGCAGAGTTTGGAAGGCCAAACTGTTACATGAACATGAGTTTCATTGAACTACCAAGTTCCAAACTAAGTTACAAACCACAAAGGAGCTACTAGATATTGGAAAGGGAATCCTTAAGGACAAGAGCTACACTTCAGAAGCTGCAAGTACCCCAGACAGGGAGTTTAGTCTGTGTCTACCTTTTGAGACCAGCGAACTGAGGAAGGAATAATCCAAGATCTTTTTATAGAAATAGGGCAAAGTAGTTGCTACAGGACTTAGCTCAATTTGATTTTATAGTTGGATTGGGTTTGTTTTTGTAACAGTATCATTGGCTTGTGGGTAATTTGGTTATTGGACAGTTAGTCCTATTATTATGGATTTGAGTAAGCTCCTACTGTTGATGATTATATTAATTGTACATATCTATTGCAGTAGATTTATATGTTATAAGAAATATCTACTAAAGGAATAAATTTTGTTGTACTTCTATTGGAAAACTATGGTTTAAATAAGAAGCCCTAAGACAAAAAATTAGCCTAGGACATTACAGATAAGAAGTCTAGAGCTAGGATGGTGACCTTTGAAATATATTTTGGTCCACATGTCCACATGAGGGAGAATTGGGATATTTCTTATTTAGATGTGTCATTAGGTAACATGAGAATGCTCCCCCATGTTGACAAAGCCTTGAGCTTATGCAAAAACTAACTTCCCTTAGATGCCATTTTTGAATGAGTATTTTAGAAAGAAAAACAAATTCCTCTCTTTGGATTTCTTAGAATATTGGGTAGTTGAAGATTGAAATATTCCTCATTTTCCATTGTTGTTTTCATAACAATGCTAAGGCTAAAAATTTACCATTAAGTAACAATGTATTCAGAATTATGGTAAGATTACAAACAATTAATTGTTAATTGTTAAAGAACACTAGTTGAGCGATTAGAATGGTAGCAAATTTAACTGATAAGGCAAAGGCAGAAATAAGTTTATGGCCACTATGATACTAGATCTGCCTAGCAGATGAGTTGGTATCCATGTGAAAATCATCATGATTAGAGAGAAGATCATAGAACTTACAAAAAAAAGGATGAGGGAAAAATCAAAATGACTATAGTAGGCACAAATGGCGTTGTAAATGGGGACAATCTATTGCTACTCAAAAAGTAAAAATGGGGGCAATCTATTGCTACTCAAAAAGTACAAACCTATGGGGAATTCTAAACAATTAATACACATTCTTTAATGACTGCTTCTTCAGAAACAGATATCAACAAAAACTTTGTTTACATGGTTCAAGTAATAAATAAATATCTTCCAAGCCATCCATGCAGCTTGGTTTTTAGCTATTATGGCATAAGATACCAACAACATTCTACCAATAGTGATATGACATCTAACCACTGGAGCATATTTCCAACTGCCTTCGCACTTTAGGCTCTGTGTGATCAACATAATAAACTCCAAAACACTCACTTAAATTGAATTTCTATCACCATCTAAGCTGTCAAAACAATAAAAGTTACTGGAATTAGTCTACAGATGAGTTAGGACAACGTTAGTGAGTATGAGAAAAGAGTACCTTAAAATTAATCCATGCATGTGGAAGGCTAGCGGAAGTATCAAAAGCTCTCAGAAAACATGCCCCAAATCATTGGCAAGAATAGGCAAATGACCATTGTAATTTTCCTGAAACTTTTCTTAGCTGATTCTGTTGCAAGCATGAGATGAAATAAGCCCTCCAAGAAGCCTAATATTACACCAAAACCCTAAATAGCTCCTCTCAATTTTAAAAACATACCAATATGACCACGCATACCTTATGTTGCCGTAGCCTGCGCCCATTGAATCTGTGAAATCGGCATCAACATACACTCTAATATTGTCGTATCCTGCGCCCATTGAATCTGTGAAATCTGCATCTACATACATTCTAATTTGTAAACGCTAAATAGCATCTCTCCACAAATCACATTATAATTTGTTTCGAAAAATAAAATAAATGAAACTAGACATGCCTTCCGTTGCCTTCACTTATATATGAGAAATCGGCATCTGCTCCACTATTTTGGATGTCTTATTTCCATCTCATTAAATTCAAAAGGGGAAAAATAATCTAAAAATAAAAAAGTAACAGAAAAAGAAAAGATGAAAAACCAAAGAAAAACGACGCATATCAAACTCAGTTCACATGGCCATGCTTCAAATGGAGGGAAAAAAACACCCAAAACATTGTAACAACAAAATTTAAACCAAAAAGTAAAAATAAAACAAAATCAGACTCCAAAAAGCGTCCATGGCCAGCCAACTCTGCTCTACATCTATCGGTCCATGCTCAACCAACTCTGCTCTGGGAAAAAGAATAGAAAACATGACAAACTAAACCAGACTCCATTCCGTCATGGCAACCCAACTCTGTTCTGCATCTATGGATCCATGGCCAACCATAGACATTATCACACTCAATTTTTTAGCTCTCGATCCGGAGGGTGGTTCTACCATTATCCATATATGGTCCTGGAGCAAGTTAGATCGCTACTCCTATGGGCCATACCCATGTCTATACCCTTGCTTCTGCTGCTTCAATTAGAATATGCAACTGTTGCTCTGCTACCGTAGCCACCAGTGGCGCCTCTACTTCTGTCACTGGCTCTGTTCTACTATGCGCTTGTGTTTGCTCATGCTCCTGCCTTCTCTATCGGGTGAAGTGAAAGGCCCTTTTAGTTAACTGAATTTGCGACACCACAAACTCTTCCCGCTACCCTTGTTGTTGCAGGTCGCACGCTCCATCCAAATTCAATTTTAAATAAATAGTATATGTGTCTTTCATTACGTGTCTTCCTGCCCTTTTGGATTTTTTCTTCCTGGTTTTCCGGCTTTTTTCAACACTTCTTATTAAGGGATTAATCCAAATTAACATAAACTCATCCCTACTTCTAAAAAGCCAGGCTTTTGTCTTCCTAGATTTTTGGCTTTTTTTAACACGAGATTAACATTAACTTAAACTCATCGCTTCTTTTAATATGAAATTAGTCCAAATTAACATAAATTCATCCCTGCTTCTAAAATGCCACCACGTTAGCACCTTCGTGCCTCCAAATTAACATAAACTCATCAATGCTTCTAAAACACACTTGTCTTCCCTATCTTTTTGGCTTTTTTTAAACACTTCTTTTAATACGGGATTAGTGCAAATGAACATAAATTCATTCCTCCTAAAATGCCACGTTAGCGCTTCCGTGTCTCAAAATAATACAATACATTATTTCACCACTTTCATAGATTATAGGGATGCCCAAGACATCTAGAGAGCCCTTCATTGGGATAAAGAGTCCTTCCAACATAACAGGGCTTCCATTTGCTTGTTCACCACAAAGTTTCCCAAGAGCAAATATTAGTTTTTATCTTAGTATTTCATAATTATGATAATTTTGGCGTACATAACCTATCTCACGATTTGAGCTAAAGCAATTAGTTAATAATCTCAAATCACAAAATGTCTACCAATTCTATGCATCTAAATATTAGGAGGAGGACACTGTGCACCAAATTCTTTATGAGAGAAGAGGATGAATACATTGTTTGCGCACACAAAAAATAGAGGTTATTACCACAATAACTTATGCCCCATGTAGAGGAGAAGAAGCTAGAGATAAACATCATTGAGATAGTATTGGGAATCAAAAATCTTACCACCATTCAAGTGTAATATCCCTCCCATATACACATGTGTAGTTATTTGAATGAGAAGATGTAGTTAAATATGCCACTTTGACACTTAAAATGTGAAGTTGTGACTAAGAATTAGGCATTACTTCATTGTCCTATGTCATCCCTCTATTAGTGTGAGGATAATGGTTCTTGTAAATAAGAAATAAAATATTTATTTAAGAAATCCTCCCATGTCTTTAAAAGACACATTAATGCTTACTTGCATTTCCAATGACATGCATATTCTCTAAGATTTTTTAGAATATTTGAAATAAAAGCACTACAAGGATGGAGGTTCGCAATGCCTGGAAATTGCAATCTCACAAGGGAAATATTGATCTACATATACTAAGTTGTTAAGTAATTTATTGAGTCAAAGTACCAATTATCCAAAACCCAGAGTGGTAATGAAAATGACAAAATATTAAAACACATAAGAGAATTATGCAAGTGCATGAGGGAAAGATAAATACTTATATGACTAAGTTACTACATAACAAAGAGAAGACAAGGTTCCAACTTTTCATTCAAATCCCACTTGCATGGCTATATTTCGAGGGTTTTATTTTGGAAGATGGCCAAAGTTCGAAATTCATGGTAGTGAAGAGGAGATACCAAAAGAAATTCAGCCAAGTTAAGTTTTGGTGTGGCCTAGGCCAGGTGTGACCCCTGAGTGATTTTGACGGTTTAGATGCCCCTGAGTCATGACTTCTTAGACCACATGTTAGTCCCACAAGCCACAAACATGTTGGTATAAAAAAAATTATTCAAAATCCAAGGTGGTGTAGCTACTCATCAACAACTCAATGGCCATAGTGTCAACATGCAAAAGAACATCAATAAAGGAAGGTGTCATTATTGCTTTAACATATTTTTACAGTGATAGTTCTATTGTTTCTTATATGCCTTTTCTTTGAATAGGTTGTCATCAATGTTGTTGGGCACTTAGTTACACATATGCTAATAGGTGCTCGATTCAAATCCCTATGGCCTAAGTGCATCGGTCTACAACATTATGTTTACTAGGGATGCCATCTACAAATGCGAGGATGCATCCCTTATGTTCTCCAAGGATATTACTTCTCCAAAAATAATAGTAATCATCATAATGAAAAAATATAAGATTATTGTATATGTTAGGTTGTGATTTAATGTTTGGCATGGAGCACCACCATATGGACAACCCAAGTTCAACCCTCAACATATGTAAATCCATTTGATGTATATAAAGATAGACAAGTATACGTAAAAATATGTGAATTCCATCTTATTATTATGTTTCATTAGTTCAAAAAACCCTAGATTTCATGACAGGAAATGAGAGGATATGCTTACTAAAATATGAAACAACATTTAGAGCTCTATAAATGAGATACTTGTAAAAAACCAACGTCCAACTTAACTTTGACTATGATAGACCTATTTTATACTTTAAAATCATATTTTTTATTGGGTTTACAATATACTTCTATAAAGCCTTAATAACAAATTAGTTGTTTATCGTTCGTTTAAACTTGTAGTGAATGCAAGTTCAAGAAATTATTAAAGTGGAATTGTATATTTAGATATTCATGTTTTCGTTTAATAATTACAAATAATATGTATGAATTTTATCAATTGTATTCATATTTTGTTTAAATATGATAAAAAAATTGGATCTCAATTGTGAATGTAAATCTACTAGAATGTTCATGTTTTCTTTTTATTACTCTTCTTGCTGAGATAAACATAGAAACAATGTAGGTGATGGTGTGGTACTACTACAAAACATGCAGGTGGTATATTGCATGGACATTTATCTCATGCGTATTTTATATTCTAATGAAACAAATAGTGATTATGTTTCCCATGTTTTATTGATTGGTTAACAAATAAATAAAATGGTGTTTAGACTTTCATGGCGTGTTATATTATTATAGATGGTTTTTAGATGAATACTATGTGACAATAGTTATATTGGCATTTCATATCTATGACATGGAATCCATCTTTAGGATATAAGAGGGAGAGAAAAATATAAAAAGTAGAAGCACAAATGTGAGAGATGCCAATAATTTCAATTAGTGGCATCTCTGATTTTTGTGTCTATGGCTTTTATATTTTTCACTCTCTCTTTTGTCTTGATGATGGACCATGTACTATGGGTTAGAAATGTTAATCTAAAAATTGATCACACAAAAATGAATTTATTAACCATCTATACTAAATAGATAACATGTTTTCTCGATCCAATGGTTGATTAAGCAATTATTGTGGAATCAAAGACATGTTGATGATAAGAACTCATATATTTAGCAATTCAAATCCTGTAGAATCAACAAATGGAGTTAAAGTAGGTTTTTCTTTGTGTCTTATTGTAAAATTTAATCATTATTGAACTCATAATTCATTCAAAAATTTTGCCTTAAAATTACATGAATACAAAGGACCCCATTGAGCACAAAATAAAAAATTTGAACATGGACTAACATGGATGGATGAACAATTGAGATGCCCAGTACATATATTTAAATAACTCGCAAAATTAAGCATCCATAGATACCATCATTGGATAAACTAGCTAGACACAATATCAATTGTATGATTTGGCTACATAGAGAGAGAATAATCATATCTACTAAGCCCAAGGTCTTTCCAATAAACATATCAAATAACCCAAGAATCTCCAAATCGCCCTGATTGCTAGTGTTTATGAACTCTATAAATCATTAACCTTTCTTATGGTATAAATGTCACATTTCATTTTTTAATCATAACTGGAGAATATTATCTTGATCAAATTTCTCTCCTGGTCGCACAACAATACATCAAAGATACAAAGAATCATATGGCAGGTCAACAACATCCACTCAGTGAAAAATATTTGTCTCGTAATAGGGTTTTGACAAAAAGACTACTAGACCAAAGATACTTGTAGTGTAAACTTGATTAAAAACTCCTAGTATCCAATTTTTGTTTACTTCCATGCTAATCTAGATCAAAATTGGATTATGCTCCAAGTGTTGAGAGGTAATAGGTTCCATAATTGGAGCATACATTCAAATCAAGAATGATATAAATCAAAGGATTGACTAAATTGACAGAATAGGTAGGAGATAAAGTACATAGAGTACCAACATGTTGTAGATCTTTAATTTGGCTTATAAGACTACCAATCTTGTTCTCATATTTCTAAATATTTTATGTATACGCTTTGAATATGTTATTTCTTATCTCTAATGTAGCTTCCTCCTCGAGGGCCAAACATAAGGGGGACATCATGTGTATCCTCACTTGCATCAAGTCCATTGTGTAAGACCATAAATTTCGTGCTCCTCAACATACTGCTCCATAGCTTCCTCCATTTGGTGAGAAATCAACCCTGTATGTTTCTTGATTGAAGCAAAGGGCATTGTCATGCCAATTGACTGGGAAAGTATAGTCAACACCGTCGTATCTTTCAACTGATGACATCCCACAATTCCACCTATCATGTTGCTAAGGGATGAATCCATATGATATTTTTTCATTAACCTTCAAGAGCCTAACTTCATAACTCGTTACCATATTAGCTAGGAATTTGCCTTAACATTATCCTATCGTAGGACATGCTTTGCTCAAAATTCAACTAGAGATCCAAACTGGAGCGGATCCTTTTGAAAAGTGCATTGGGTTTCAAATCTGATGGAAAGGTGCTCAAATGAAGTTGATGAATGAGGACTAAATAATCCCCTATATTGATCAATTTATGGATTTGGAGAGAACAACTTGTAACACGCCCTAAAGAAGAGCATAGGCCTCCACCTAATTATTAAATTCCTTACTGAGACTATAAGAGTAGGATAATTCTTGTTGTCCTCTAAGGTGCACCAGTAATGCCCCCCCCCCGCCCCCACAAACTCCTAACACCCTTGATAAACGTCACATATCTACTCGTTAATGGGTCATTGAATAAATTTGTACCAACTAGAAGGATGTATCTTGAATGTGTTTTTACCACACCCTCCACGATAATGAGGAGGTTTCTATTATACTTTCTTGGGAATTTATGTTTAGTATGTGTTGCAACATTTTGTGAAATATTTAGATCTCCTATAATTTCAATTGCTTCTTCTTTCGGCCCAAAAATGAAGCCAATAACAATGTTGTTTTGATATTTTTGTTAAAAAAATCAATTGATACACCACTAAGAGAAAACAAATGCCATTTTCATTTGGCAACTTTGACATAAATGTAGATTTGTATGCTTAAATGTTTGAAAATAACCATATTATAACATCAATTCTTGGAAAACTATTTTGACAATGGAATTCATATTTCAACATTTAGGAGACTAGGTTGTTAATAATAATAACAATAATGATAACAATACCCTCATTCAATTATCTCGTTCTTGAAATTTACAAGCTATTGGTTTCAGGTATAATTTTCATGAAATGGTTAAATTCCTTGAAGTTTCATTATTATTATTTAATTGTTGAGAAGAACCCATTGATCTAGGGTGTTGGAGTTGTAGAATGGTAAACTAACAAAGACAGAGTTGAAGAATATAACTACAATGAAAAGTGTAAATTTCATAGCAATGGTCCACAACAAAAAGCTTCTACCTATTTCCATAGATATGATGAGGTTTTTATTGTACTTCCTTGGGAATTTAAATGCATTATGTGTTGCAGCATTTTGTGAAATATTTTGATCTCCTATAGTTTCAACTACTACTTGTTTTGGCTCAAAAAATGAAGCGAATAACAATGTTTTTTGATATTCTTATTAAAATAAATCAATTCATACACTACTAAGAGAAAACAAATGCCATTTTCATTTAGCAACTTTGAGGTAAATGTGGATGTGTATGCTTAAATGTTTGAAAATAACCATATTATAACATTAGTTATTGGAAAACTATTTTGACAATGGAATTGGGATTTCAACATTTAGGAGACTATGCTCTCAATAATAATAACAAGGGCTACTTAATAGCTACTCTCTACCACTTCGCTCAAAATAGTTGAATTAAAGTAGAAAACAATATAGACATAATGGGACAAATTAGTTGACTATTGTGTGCAAAATTGGACATTTTACCTAGAAAATCTATCATGTAGTCCACTGTACCATTTAATTTATTGATTGAGTATTAGTGAATGGTGTAGATTGATTATTGTAGTGTGAAATTGGCCCATTTTGATAAATAATGTGTCATGTAGTAGACTATACCATAGATGTAGATATAGTATTATTCATGGCCTGGCCTCGCCATTAAGTCTCGCTTGAACTTATTCGATGATTTTTGCATTAAGTGCTTGTATTGGTTGATTTTTTTTGTTGTTGAATTGTTTAATAACATTTATGTATAAGGAGCTACGAGCATTGCCCAATACATCAAAAAGGGTTGTCAATTATGTTGCTCTATTTTTATTTTAATGCTCAACAAGATCACAACCAGATTTTGCACCATAAAAGTAAAGTTGTCCTTCCAAAATATATAAGAAATAAGAACTATTTTTAAGCAAAAGTTTTCTTATTTTAGATTATGTTTTTGCATTTGTCTTAAGTACCTAGCTAACATTGTTCTCCTACCATCATGTTTTACAAGTACAATTTTATTAACCTTATTCTAATAAGACTCTAATAGATGCAAATATATTAATTTGGTAAAGTTGAGGAAAAAAATTCAAACATTATGCTGTATTGAATATTACATTTCAACAACAATATTGCATTGGAAAGGATGCATTGTCTTACGTAGTGCTCCAAAATTTATGTAATTTTCTAGCAAAAGATGGGAAATTTGTGTATGCTCTGCAACTAACATCATTCCATCCACAGTGATAAAATTGAGGTTAGAATTCATAAAAGAAAATCGATACCACTATTGTGGTGGTAGAATTTCTAGAAGTTGTTGTCATTCATTAGAAAATAAAGCAACTCAATGTTCTTATTAAGAGTTGTCCAACTTGTATCTATTATTATCTTATATGTTGTGATAAGTGATCAAGAAATGTATTTCTTTTATGAGAATTTCCTTTTCAAATGTTAGAAGTCTCATGTCATGGGCGAGCTACTATTACCCATAAATCATCGCTCGTTGGCAGTGAGAGGACCAGTTAAGAGGCCTGCTTTGAAGACTGTGGTTAGCCATCACATGTGTTCGATCATTTCCAGTAGCGCCCTGCGAATCTTGGTTTACAAGTGGAGGTAGTGGACAACACTACAAGTGTGGCTCATTTCCTAGCCCAAAACTACGTAGACGACATGACCATTGTCAACAGTGAGATTGCAAGGCAAGAATATAGCCTTCAAGTGGTGGAAGAAGAGATACAAGACCTCTTATCGAATAGTACTAGATTTTTTCATTCTCAACAAAAAGAAAAGGAACTCCCTTGCACTTTTCGGGTCAAAGACCATGGTGGCCTCCTATCCAAAATAAGGAACACCGAGTCTGTTCAAGACTCTGTTGATATTTTGTATATAAAAGTGACAAAGATCTAGTCCCACCCTCACCGTGAGAACCCATTGCGTGTGGTCATGAACGAAGAGAGTGACGATTCGAAGTGTTACTTTGAGTATGTTTTCTTTATAGATCTAGAGGCGCATAAAGCAACGAGAATCCAAGTAGCATTCAAACAACTTTGAATTGTCTACGAAGGATTGCTAGTTTTGTAAGGGTGATAGGAAGTTATTATGTGATGTCCATCAATTTGTAGCTCTCAACAAACATGTTCTCTATATATTTGTTGTTATTGTGTGATAGGTTGTAAAGAAAAAAAGCTTACAACCCTAGCAGGAGGCAGTTCCATCACCTTAATTTACATCAATTAGTTTTGATAGTGTGACAACATGTCACACTATTTAACCTAACCCTTATTTCCCCTGAGTCACAATTTGAATGTGAGTTACGAAATAGGGTCGTCACCTGTTTAATGAGATGCAGTCGATGGACGTCTAAGTACGTGTCGTAATATTTTTTCCCTACAAATGTTATTCACAAAGCTTATTCAAAAGTAACTTAGCATGAAAATTAAATCACTAGCCTGATGTGACCCATGTACTTTTGGCTCGTTCATCTATACAATGAGCAATAACATGTTCAATCTGATAGCCAATCATATTACAGAAAAATAGATTAAAATATTATCCAAAAAAATTAAATTTGAATGTGCAAAGTTAAACTATGGAAACTTTACAAATTTGTTAGGTGAACCCTGAACTAATATGGGTTTGGCCAAAAACTCAATGCAATATCCTACTGCATGCGACAAGGATAATAATTCCCTCATTCTAGTTTCTCATTCTTGAAAATTACAAGCTACTAATTTTGGTTCTAATTTTC
The DNA here is from genome assembly GCA_000404065.3 of Pinus taeda. NCBI lineage: Eukaryota > Viridiplantae > Streptophyta > Pinopsida > Pinales > Pinaceae > Pinus > Pinus taeda. The sequence goes on along the minus strand of APFE030287978.1, from coordinate 8,242 downwards.
ATGAAACGATTAAATTGGTTGAAGATTCACTATTAATATTTAATTGTTGAGAAGGATCCAATGATTTAGGACACTAGGGTTGTAGAATGGTCATATAACAAAGAATTATGGAATTTTTTACAAAGCTAAAGAATAGAACTACAACAACATGTTGTGTAAACTTCATAGCAAGGGTCCACAACAAAAATCTTCTACATAATGTCATAGACATGTGGGTAAAAACATCATGACATAGTCACACAAATACTTTAGTGACCTAATTGATACACCACAATCTATTCACACTAACATCCATAAATTGTGGGTAGAAACATTGTGATATAATTGCACTAGCAACTCAATCACACAATCATTGCACTATGACCTAGCGACACCAACATTCAATCACATAATGTGGTATATCATGACACGCAATTTTAATACTGAGTTATAGTTGGACATTACAATAACCATATAAGATAAGATGAGACCATAGAGAAAGTTGGTGTAGTTCAATTAACAATTTGTCTTCACATTCTTTATCTCTTCCTCCACCTCTTGCAAAATTACAATAGTAGACAAAAGTTGAGACATGGGAATGTAGATTGCTTTATTTTCCTTAATACTAATCATATCCATGTCTTTGTATAATGGTTTACTTCTTTGATTTCTAAAATCTATGTCTGTTTTACAATTATTTTTTAGTGGAATCTATGTTTTATTAATATCAAAGCATTGTGCTATTGTGCTTTTGTGATTTGTCTATGTATGAGTTCAATTTCAATGTGAATATGTAAGTATAATTCAATTTATTTTATCTTTGTTCTTCTTTAAGTAAAAGAGGTTCATTTCATTACAAATAGAATGAGCAATACAAATTGGTTTTCCCTGGTCAGCCACTAGGGAAACTAGACCAATGGTAGAACCAAATATTTTTTAGCATCCAAAAATTAAAATTTGTCTTTGAATTCAAAATTACAACATAAAACTATAAGGCCCATTGCTTGCTTGAAATAACCTAACATAATTACTAGTTTACCAAAGATAAAAGTAAACAATAGTAGAGTGAGAAGAGTTTATTAACCCGCATTAGGAAAGTCTGATTCTTCTACAACAATGGGCTATTTGCTACTTCTTGATGAGAAACTTGAACTAGAGGGAGCCCCAAGTGGCCTTCAATTATTTGTAGACGTCGATCTAGTCCTTTATCTATGAGTTGCAACTTGTATAAAATTAAGAATACTTCCTCTCAAGCTTTGTTTCTATTAAGGAGTACTCTCCCAAATAAGATTTTTAGGTGCCAATAGATGACAATGGTGTACAATATTAATTAAATCTTCTCCTTTTGTGCCCAACATCCATAATATAGTTGGAAAAGTCACTTGTAATTTCCACATCTAATAAGCATTCATGTTCCATTGTTATTCCTACTTCTACTTCAACAATTTCTCCAAAAATCTGAGGTCGGGTATGATCTCTATAACACCTTGTTGAGGCCTCTACATGCAGTTAAGCTCATGAGCCCATCTTGCAGTAGTAGGTTTCTCCTCTATGGGACCTAGCTTGCTATCAAGGAATGATTACTTGTAGATGAATGTTAGGGTCGAAACTCAGCCAAGGGAGGGTAAAGCCAAGTTGGAGGGAGGAGGAGGAGAGGGCTAGAGAAGTGAACCAGATAAGCATGATCTAATGCAGGGTGGGGATGAAGAGGCGTGGATGGTTGATTAATGAAGAGCTAACCTAGAATCAAGGAAAACAGGTAAGACATAGTACTTTCTATAATAGTCATGGGTTAAAAGTTCATGTAATAAAGGAAAAATAAGACCAAGGTCATGGGATATGTATTCCAAGCTGAATGTTGGGAAAAATATATAATGGGCATCACTTGTTGTTTATTATGGCTAAGGAAATTGGTAAAGGCATTGGTTAAGGAAATTGGCAAAGGCATTGACAAAGGAAATTGGGGAAGGCATTAGAAAAGGCAAAGAGGCATTAATTGACATTTATTTATGAAAATAAAAGAAACTAGGATAAAAGGGAGATGAAGGGTCACATATCTGCATGAGAGGAAATTGAAAGAAAATAAAGAAAATAGAGGCCTCAATGATAAAAAGTCTTATGAGGATTAGTTCACAACTTTTGTCAATTCAATTTTGGAGCTCTCTTCTATTCTCTCATTCTCTCATACTCTTACACACATAGGGCATCCTTGGAGAACTCTAGCATTGGAGAAAGGAAAGCAAATGAAAGACAAGCAAGGAAGGTTGGATCAAGTAGCTTCAGCAGTTGCAGTTAACAGGTTGCATGTGTGGTTTCCTGGCTGAGGTGCGAATGCATGGTACCTGCATTTGTTCATTTGGTTCATTTGTTGTCATTGGCATGGGTTTTGCCTAGTTTGATAGTGGTTTTCAGCCTTGTCTTTCCATTTCCTAAATAACCATGGTGTGATGGGATTCATTTATTGGTTGAGCTTTGGAATGCTGAAAGGTTTTGGAACTAGGTGAGGTGGTCTCATAAAAATTTCCAAGGGTTGGGGGTGGAGATGGTTTTCTCTGGGAAGCCCTTGTTAGATAGGTGGAGACAAACAAATTCCTCAAGGTAATGGTGAAGAAATTATGAGGTATCCAAGCTTGTTTTGGCTTGGCGATCTCTTGATCGGTTTTGGAGAGATCGCAGTAGCCTGAGGGTGGAGGTGGTTTAATCTCTGGGAAGCCTTGGTTTTTTATGTCTTGATATCCCACATTCATGCTTAGAATATGGCACATGGGTGATTGGTTGAAATAAATATTTGCTTCAGCTCAATCTATGGTTGGGTGGTACGTGGAAGTCCCTGACTTTGTTGGATTTTGCACAAGTTAATAAGTGATATTTTCCTATCGTAATCAATGAACACTTGTACTTGTTATTATTATGATTTGATGGTTATTCTCTCATGGTTAATAATTTGGTTATATGTTGGTTATAAGCATGGATTTGTAATGTGCTCTAGCTATGACTTGTTCAGGATCTAATAAGTATATGAATGGTTAATGAATGCATGTACTAATAATTGTTATTGTGGCTAATAAGAGAGGGCATTAGACCTTCCTAATGATTATCAGATGGACCACAAAACTTTATGATCATATATGAATTCATGACCTGTAATTCTTATGTTAGCCATGTGTTTGACAAAATTAGGCATGTTTTTAGTTAGTTTTTGTTCAAGTTTTGTATGAATGGCTTCGTCATTATGTAATTTATCATTCTAAGAAGTTACGGAAAGTTTTGGGTAGGGTTTGGAGCCTAGCCTGGAAAATTGGCTTAGATCTTGGGACCGCACCCTTTGAACTGGAGGATATGGGTTGCAACTGCATGGAGGCAGTGTTGTGCATGCGGTTGGAGGGGCATAATTGCACCCATTTAGGCTTATGCATGAATTTGGGGTGTCAGGTTAGAGAAAAAATAGCTTCATCTTAGGGTTTGGTCACTTGGGGTGGTTCTTTGGTCCCAGAGTGTCTTGTAAGCCTTGAGGGATGTCTGAAAGTTGTGAGTTTTCGACCCAAGTTCCATAATTGAAGCTTGGAGGTCAGGCCATGTCATAGTGGTGCTCTACTTCAAATTTACCTGGAGGGCTTGCAAAAGTGGGTAAATGTGGGCTGATGATGTTACAGATTTGTATCAGAGCATGGTTCAAATACTTGGACTAGATGGGCTAGATGCATGTTGTTATGCCTACATTGTCATGGTTATGGTTATCATGCATGAGGTCAATGTATGGAGTTAGTATCATCATGCATGATGTAGACATATTGATATGATCATATGTATGTATGTATGTATGTATGTATCATGCTAATTTGGATTGATTTTGCAGATGAGATAACTTCCCCTGAACTTCACTAAGGTATGTTGATTATGCTTATATTTGGTTATCTGATATGATACATTTGTAGGAAGAATATCAAAGATGACAAGCATAATGGTGGATTACAGTTCACGTGACTCTCCTTATAGATTAGTTGAGCAACATGGGGAATAGAACTCTCCTGAAATAATAGATACCTTGAGAAGTCTAAAGGCAAAAACAGAAGTTGCAAGGCAGATAATGACAGGATCATTCAATCACAAGAAAGGCTTGCCAAGGCACAGGAAAAGCAAGTAGAAGTCAATGCAGTTATCCTTCATAGATTATCATATTTGCAAAGATAGGGCAACCACAGATCAGTTATGAGCAGGAGGAAAGGACTAATGTAAGATATGGTAGCAGGACTCATGGAGGAAACATGTTGGACAAGGATGACACAATCAAAGATGGTAGGTTCTTGCATACACTTGACAAGAGAGGTAGTAGTTATGGGTTCTATTCTAGTTCTTGTTTATACATGTATCATGGTCATCATCACTATCATATTTACCAGAGGAGAAAGTGGGGATATATGTCAGACGAGTTCAAGAAATCCAATTCTCCTACATTTGATGGAGAGTTGAAGATACTTGGTCTAAAGGTATAGTTTCTTGGATACAAGAGTTGGGAAATCAACAAACTTGTGGGAAGACACTTAGCACCAAATGCCTCCATCAGAGAGAGAGAGAGAGAGAGAGAGAGAGAAATAGAAGGCAACTTGATCTCTAAATTTTTATGGTCATTTCACAATAACAATTCATTACTACATATCTCACAAATCTCTACAATCTATTACTACATAGTGCTTTACTAGAGATTTGGATTTAATGTTAATTGCTCAATGCATAAAATAAGAAAATAACTTAAACTTAAATTAAATAAGTATTTCATTTGGTTCTTTTGTTGTTATGGCATGGGTTTTTCCAGGTGTGACAGTGTTTTCAGCCAAGCCTTTCCATTTCCGGATAGCCATCGTGTGACGGGGTTCTCATGTTTTGGTTGAGCTAGATTGTCGGATGGATTTGAAGCTGAGTGAGCTAGTATTTCTACACTTGACTCAATTATGAGATAAGCATCAAATGTAGTATTTTTTAAATTATTTTTAAAAAGTTAGGGCTAACGTCAATATAACAAAGTTAGTAATATAAATATATATCTACATTATTGATGTGATTAAACTAGAATAAGAACATATTTGTGGTTTGAATGTACGGGTTATGCATAAATATATCTACATTATTGTTATAAAAATATTTAGAATAATCCTATATTTATGGATTGAATGTATGGGTTAATATTGGTACATAATGCAAGTCAAAATTGTAATTTTTATGAAGTTGAAAGATTGAAAAATACAAACTTGCATATATTTATTTTAACTTTCTATTTATCAAGTGTAAGGTGAGATAAAATTATTTGAGGTGCAAATATTTTTTCAAGTTTAGCATTTTAAAACATGTTTAAATATCTAAAAATTTGATCCTTTTTGGACGCTTGATAAATCTCGAATAAGATAGGTCTATTGTGTGGTTATTCTTGTTCGGACTCGGTGACAGAGCATTTGAATGCACTTAATACTGTGGTAAGTCAGTTAGCATTTGTTGATATTAAAATTTCAGATCAAGATAAATGCATCAATTTGTTGTGTTCTCTACCAGATTCGTGGGATAGTCTGGTTATTGCAATAGGTAGCAATGCAACTACCTTGCATTTTGATGAAATAGTCTCATCCTTGCTGACGGAGGAGATGAGACAGAAAAATATGGAGAGCCAGAATGGTGATTCCTTGTCTGTACGAGGACGGTCCTAGAACAGAAACAAAAATAAGTCATCGAGTGGGAGATCTAAATCTAGAGGGAGATCTAAATCTCCAGGATAAACTGTAAAGGTGGTGTGTTAGAAATGTGGAAAGGAAGGGCACTTCAAAAGGGACTGTAAATCTAAGCTCCTAATAAAGGAAAGGGATCTGATGATGCTCCTTCTACAGAGGTGAAAACCACCTCAAATGAAGGTGGGGATGTGTACTTGGCTTCTTCAAGTACACATGTTAGATCATGAGGCAATGGTTGATTGACATCAGGTATCCTTTCACTTCATCCCAATGAGAGTGGTTATGGAGAGTATGAGCATATGATGGTGGTGAGTCTTCTTGGGGGCTGCAAGGAGGCCTAGATCTTGGTCGCGGAAAGTAAGTTGAAGTTGCAAGAGTGGAAGGGTTAGAACACTTCCAGGTGTTCTACATATTCCTGCATTGGCTAGAAATCTGATTTTTGTAAGCAAGTTGGATGATGCAGGTGTAAAAACAATGTTCGAGAAGGATACCTGCAAGATGGTTCGGGGAGCACTAGTATGGATGTGGGGAGTTTGGATTGGAACTTTGTACAAGCTGTAAGGTAGCACTATTATTGATGGGTGCAATAGTTCTGTGGTTCCTGAAAGTGGATCAAAAAATCTAGTGGTCTCTGGAAAGAAGACCATGCTGTGGCATCAAAGGCTTGGAAATATTGGAGAAAAGGGCCTTCAGATACTTCATGGTAAAGGTATGGTAGAAGGTATGAGTAATAGCTCTCTGGATTTTGATTTCTGTGAAAATTGTGTATATGGGAAGCAGAATCGGGTGAGTTTCCCCTCTGGTGGTAAGAGGACGAAACAAATATTAGAGCTTGTGCACAGTGATGTGTTTGGACCTGTGAAAGTTCCATCACTGGGTAAGTCTGTGTACTATGTATCATTTATAGATGAATTCTCAAGGAATACATGGATATATTTCCTTAAAAAGAAATCTGAAGTCTTTGACAGGTTTAAAGAATTTAAGTCTTTGGTGGAAAACCAGACAGAGAAGAAGATAAAGGTGTTGAGGACAGATAACGATGGAGAGTTTTGCAGTAAGGAATTTGAAGAATTCTGTAAGAAGTGTGGTATAGCATGGCAGAAGACTACTGCATATACACCTAAGCAAAATGGAGTTGCAGAAAAAATGAATAAGACGTTGATGGAAAGGGCAAGAAGCATGCTCAGTGGTGCCGGGTTAGGACAAGAATTATGGGCAGAGGCAATGGATACTGCATGTTACCTGGTGAACAAGTCACCTTCATCAACGTTGGAGGATAAGACTCCACAAGAGGTATGGACTGGTAAGAAACCCTCTCTTTCACATCTGAGGGTATTTGGATGTGATGCATATGTACATGTTCAAAAGGAGAAACGAACCAATTTGGATATTAAATCTGAAAAGTGCATATTTATTGGGTATAAGGATGGTTTAAAGGGTTATAAGCTTTGGAACCCAGTCACACGGAAGGTTGTGTACAATCGAGATGTGGTGTTCAGAGAGGTGAAATATGTTATTAAACATGAAGTCCAACAAAAAGAACCTGAGAAGATAGAGCTTGAGCTAAAGGAGGAAGAATCAGACTCTACAATAGAGGAGGAATCAGAAGATGAAGAGCCACAAACTCCAGCTGTGAGAAGATCAGTTCGAGAAAGAAGGCAACCTAAAAGGTATAGTCCATCTACTTTTTGTTCAAATTTTTCTTTACCTATTACTGATGATGATCTCAAAACTGTGAAGGAAGCAGTAGATTTAGAGGATGGAAAACTCTGGAAAGAGGCCATGGTTGATGAAATGGCATCTTTGCACAAAAATGAGGCTTGGGATCTGGTGGAGTTGTCGGCTGGAAGGAAACCCATTGGAAGCAAATGGGTGTTCAAAAAGAAGACAAATGCAGAAGGAAAAGTGGAGAAATACAAAGCTCGGTTAGTAGCAAAAGGTTATTCCCAGGTGCCGGGAAATGATTTTTTTTTCTCCTGTTGCCAAGGTAACTTCTATTAGACTACTTTTATCTGTTGCTGCTGCTTTTGATTTTGGGTAAGAAAGAACTGGTATGCAAGTTAAAGAAGTCTCTGTATGGGTTAAAACAGTCACCAAGGATGTGGTATCAGAAATTTGATACATTTATACAGGGACTTGGCTTCACCAGAAGCAAGCAAATCACTGTGTGTATTTTAAATTAATTGGTGACTGTGTTATTTATTTAGTCTTGTATGTGGATGATATGTTGCTGGTTGGAAATGACAAAGAAATTTTCCAAGATTTGAAGATCCAATTGTCCTCCAAATTCGACATGAAATATCTTGGTGTTGCAAACTATATTTTGGGCATGGAAATTGAAAGAGATTGGGCAAAGAGGAAGCTCTGGTTAAACCAGAGGAAGTATGTCGAGACAATATTGTAGAGGTTTAATATACAGGATAGTAAACCAATGAAGGTTCCTATTCCTGTAGGTGTGAGGTTATCTGTTGAACAATGTCCCAAGACACAAGAAGAGGAAGAGGACATGTCCCATGTTCCATATGCAAGTGTAGTCGGTAGCTTGA
>APFE030287967.1:0-15329 GCA_000404065.3 Pinus taeda | reverse complement strand
TCTTCAACGCCCCATGGTGCAAGTGGCCTAATCTTCTATGCCATAGCTCGCCAACATCTTGGCTTTGCACCAACTCTGCTTTGGAACTCAATGTAGCACAGTCATCTACCTCTATCTTGTAGATATTCTTTACTTAAATCCTAATCCTCTTGGTCTGTCCAGTGCCTATATGCCTCAGGAATGCCTTTCCTTTACCAAAGACTACATCATAGCATTTGTCTTCTAGCATAGCAACGGACACAAGATTATTCTTTAGACCAGGCACATACTTTACATCAGTCAGGGTGAGAGGAGCTCCATCCTCCCTCTAAAAAACAACCGTACCTTCACCCGAAACATGGTACCTTCCATCATCGCCCATCTTGATGTGCATCTGGAGGTCCTTCTCCTCCAAGGTACTGAATATATTCTTGTTGCCAGCCATGTGGAATGAAGCTCCACTTTCCAAGTACCAAACACACCCCACCATCGATGAAACCATGCAGCGATGAGGGTGAAATCCAATTCAAACTATGAGGCCAATGCCTCACCATCTGATCCCTTCGAAGATCCCTTCTTGGATTTCTTCTGTGGACAATTTGTAGCATAATGTCCCTCCTCATGACAATGAAATCATCTCACTTTCGATTTTTCAATCTTCTTCCCACCATGGGAAGAATTGGATTTGGAATGGGGCGCCTTCCCTTTCCCTTACCTCACCTTACTCACTAAGGATAGATTTTCTTCATCATCTTGCTTTGATGAAGATCCATCTCTGGTGCTTCTCCTTATCTCCTCTTGCATCATATCCGAACAAAGTCATTCCCAATCTGGTAGTTTCTCTCTTCCATTTACCGAGTCTTGGTAGTTATGCCAGCTCTTCGGAAGACTAAGGAGAGCAAAAATTACCATGTCATCATTGGTTGTCATGATCCCTACACTTCCAAGCTCATCCCTGCAGGTGGTGAGCTTGTTCAGATATGTAGAGATCGCGTCACCCTTTAGACACTTGATTTTCTAAAGCTTGTCTTCAGTGCCAACTTCCTCTGATCATTGTTGCTCTGATATAGATCCTTCAATGTTTCCCACATTGAAAACAATGTCTCCTTCCCATGGAGACTCGAGACAATGTGGTCTCAAACTCCATCCAGAAGGATCCTCCTTGCTCTAGCCACACATTTCTTCCATTCCGCCAATTGTTGGGCATTAGTAGCTGCTGGCTCAAGAACTTCTTGATCAATGAAGTCGTTCAAACCGTTTTCCTCTAATACCACTTCCATGCAATCCTTATAGGATATATAATTCAAACTACCATCAAGGGAATACTAGAGTATCAAAGCGTTGAACACCATTGGTGAAATTTGAGACATGATAAGAACTCGAATTCTATAATCGGGAACTTCAAACTTCCAACTTATCCCTTCTTTGTATATTGTTCTTCACTTTGATCACCTTTGCTCCAATGCCATGTATAAATTCCTACTGAGATCACCAGATAATGCAATATACTAAAGCAAAATACTTGATCTACTTCTACAAACAAACTTGTGGAAGCTTAATCGATTTTGAGCAAGATCAAAAACACATATAACAGAGAATGAGAAATAAATCACACATGAACACAGAAGAATACTCTGGGCAAGAATCAGCTAAAATCCCCGATCTCTGTATTATCATACAAGTGGAAATATTTCTGGATTACAGAAAGCTTTAGCTCATAAGCTATCCAACTCTTAATACAATCCCTCAATGCTGCTCACAGATTGAATAGACACAACATACGCCTTCCTCCTATCCTCCAAGCCTCCTATTTCCTTGCGCAGTTTCTCCTGGGTCCTCTGGCTGCCACATGTGTGAATTCACCTCTCACAAAACTCACCAAACTCAGAAGTAACTATGCAATCTCCAGGGAATGAATTCCTTCTGCATGCAAGAGATATCCTAAATGGAATATTCCTGCAATTGATAGTACATTATCCCATCATCTGATCTCGACTAGGTCTCTGACTGAACTAACATACATGAGTTATTTATGAGAGAATATTCAGTTATTTGAAGCGCAGTAGTTACATGCATGCATGCATTAACTAGTTGAACTCACAATCAGCTCCAAAAATTGTTGGAACTAATCTAACTAGACTTAACTCAATTAACTGAGCTAACTAATTACAAATCAAAGTACAACTCATCCTGATCTCCTTAATCAAGGGATAACTTCCTCAATCAAAGGAGAAATTGTTGCATGTCTTCACATAGACTTCATGTTTGATTTTCTTCAACTAATTAACTCAAGATGAATTAATTAATTATTTTTTAAATAGCTACTAAGATCAAATTTGAATTTTAATTCTCAGTTTTAGTTCAAGGACAAACTAAATTTGGAATGTATCCTGAAATGCTATTTATAGCAATGTTATTTTTAGCACTTATATATTTAGCATTTCTTGTTGCTATTTTCAACACACCATGACTCAATTGGTTTCATGCCTTCATGGTGCTAACATCCTTCTTAAACTCTTTTGATGACTATGATGCTTGTACAATTGGTCACCATTTGTAGGAAGGTGGTTTGTCATATCTGGCTTGCAGTGAACTTGGTTTGATTGTTTAGAGCATTCACAAGATTGTTCAAATGGTGTTTTATTTGTTCATTGCAAACTGGGAATATGATGTTTGAATCATCTCATCTAACCAATTCTCTATCTTGGGCGAGTGCCATTAAACTTATCATTTTTCCCATCAACACATCCAATGGCAGTTTCTTCACACTCTCTGATTTTCATTATTTAACATCTCTCTCTTCAGATTTCCATTAATAAGGTGAGGCACTTCAGCATTAGTTGATGGTTATGGCAGGTTCTCAATATCTTGGCATGACTGTTGAGAATGATCAGTTCGATTTTCCCTTACAAGATTCACATCATGACCTCGCTTATTGAATTGCAAATTCATATTTTCAAAGATCATGAGGTTTTCAAGAGGGCCATCATGAATTCTACGATCCAATCTTTGAAAGGTTGGAACAATTTTACGGAAAGCTCTATTGCAGACATCAAGTTTCGATCCTTTCTGACATTTGCTAAGAAGCACAATGTAGATGAGGGCTCATTTTCAAGAATATTCTGAGGTTTGTTGAAAAACAATATTAATAAAAAAGGTAAGCATGTGAATTGGGTGAAAGTAGTCGTTGTGACCCATATTTCTGCCCATAGGAAAGACCTTCCTTTTCATGTGCAAGTTTTTCAAATTTTTATATCTTATGTTGCACATGACTTTTTATCTGTTTTGACTGTTCCTATATTTGTGGATTTAGGTCGGGAGAAATCGTAGTGGTTTCAATATAAATTTCATTTTACGTGACCCTGACAATCTAGCTATTAGGTTAGGAGTAGGATTAGTTGCAAAATTATTTTTCCCTTCCTTGCACTCATATTGCACTCATTCCCTATAGTTTGCCTTGATTTTCTCATTTTGGTTTTACACCATGTTTTCTTATTCATTTTGTTCTCTTGTATTTTGATTTGTTTCCTGGTACTATGTCTTCTTTCTTTTTTCTTTGTTTCCTTCCTTGTTGAGTTTTCCTTTCATTTTCATTACTTGAATAAGTGTTGTGCCTGGACCTTTTTGGCTTCTCAGTGTGTATGTGGCTAAAGTTCAAAGAGTCTTGTGACACTTTAACATTTTCCCAATCCTGTGTCTGGCTTCCTTGTAATTGGTTGTATATTTTTTTTGATGAAGTTCTGATGGAAAATACGATCCATCCATAAGGAGATCTTTGGTCCAACCATGACCCTATGTCTAATGCCTATACTCAGTTTTTTGCTTTGGTGTTTTCAAGCTTATCAAACTAGTATAAATGGAGAAGGGGAAAGTATAAATGAGAAAACCTAAATCATAGGTCTTTATATGCTCCTATGAAGGAACAACCTCTCCTACTCTCAATAAGTCGGGATCCCTCTTCCACCACAAAATAAATAAGTGTCAATGCACAGTTCTCTTTAAAAAATAAATAAAGGTGAAATAAAAGAAAGGCCTCCTACGTAGAGAGGTGAAGCAGGAAACTCCACCAGGGTACTGTCTAGACTTGCTAGTAGTGGAGCAATGCTTGTGTGCCTGCATGACTCTGCCAGGGTACTTTCCAGGCCTACTAATAACGAAGAAACATCATAAATGAAAAATATACTCTTAAAATCTTAAGCCCACGACCTAAACTACCCTTCCCAATTCAAAATTATATGATCAGGCTAAATATTATGTTGTGTTCAACTGGGAAGGTACAAATGGGTCCATGTCTGCCCATGGTGTGAGTGGTGAAGCCAAAATAATCTATATGATGAATCAATACTCCCTGATGGACCATGGCCCAACACTAAAATGATCCAAGACAGAGAAAATGGTATTTAACCAGTGTGTCGACAAGTGTTTTAGCGACTACAACACCCTCCAAAATTTTGGCCTAGACTTAAAGTTGAGAGCCTACTGTGGATCCTGTGATCGATCGCTCCTTAGTCATTTATTGGTAAGCTAATGATCTCAAGGTTGCCTCTTTGATCTTAAGATTCGTTTACGGTTTTATCTTTATATAGTATGTGTCAAATTTGGGCATGGAGATTATCTCTTGTCATTCGAAGGGAACTATTTTTGCTTCAAGGGGAAATATTTGTGAAAATGGGTTGTTCTTATCACATAGACATGTTTCGCACTCATTTCATGAACTCTTGCACAAGTGTCGCTTTTATCGTCCCAAATTCTATCATCAAATATCCACTTGTTTTAAGCTACCATAAGGGTTGTTGCATTAAGAGAAGTATGTTCTTACATGTTTTGGATGGTCTATGTTGTATCACTAAGTGTTCAAGTGTGCGGTCATAGTCAATTTATACCATTGTTTACATCAGTTCCACCAATCCCACACTTAGCCAAATTCCAGAGTTCCCCTAGCAACCTAACCTCATTCAACTTTCCTAAACTGTGCACTTGATATCTGCAACCGTCAAGGTTTTTCCCTTGCCTTTTGGAACTATGTAATGCACAGAAAGCACAGCCTCCCTTGGAATCCAAAATTGCACCGCGACTTCCTCTAGTGTCCTTCCCTCAGTTAGAACCTACTATCTCCAAAACCTGAACAGTTTTATCCCTCAAGCATCTTAGCTATTCAATTTTCCTTGCATCTTGAAACTGCATAGATGTGTACTCCCAGGGTCTCATCCTGCAAAATTCACTGTTGGCTGAAACTTCCAATTCTATCTCTTAGTGGCCACGAAGAAGGATGACATTCTCTAAAGGAGATGCATAGAAAGATAAGGATACTAAGGAACCGAGTGGTATGATAGAAGATTGGGACTACATGAAGAGTCCATATAATGCATAACCCTTTGGAGGGTAGGTATGGAAAACAAAGAACATCTTTGAAATACACTTCATGAAGGACCGTTATCATTTTCATATGATTATGTCTTCCATGACATGCATGGTTGCAAGAACTAAAGGTTATTCCATGTGTTTCCTCTAAGTGTCTTGCCCCCTTTCACTTGTTGGATCAATTGTCATCTTTTGGAATGTTTTGTTGTTATGTCATGTTTGTGAGCCTTTTTGGTGACCTCAAAGGTTGGTTGTTGTGTATACAAGTTGTCCTAGCCATGTAAACACCTATCGCACTCATACACAAAGTTTTAAACACTTTCACACAAGTCTCGTCATGGTCATCTTAATGTCTATCTCAAGTGTCACACTTGTCGTTTTTAGTTCTACATAGTCTGACAAAGGGTAATGATTTGTCTTGTTGTTCTAGTGGTCTATGTTGTCCTATCATTGAAGTATGCTAAGTGTGTGATCATAATGTCAATTTCCTCACGAGTTCACTTGCCTCCCACACTTAGCCATTTTCTTTAAAATCCTTATGACCAGAAAACTCTCTTTTGACTGGACCCCAACTGAGATGCACATTGCACAATCTCATCCCTTAGTGATGCTACTCTACTGACTGGAACTATGGAGTGCATGGTCACTTTCCCCTAGGGCAGTTGCACTGCACAATCCCAGTGTTGAGTAGAATTCCTTCCTGATGATAGGCTGGCCGTGCCTGCATTACCAAGATCTTCTAACAAAGTTCACGTAAAATACATCTCAACCTATAGTCCCAATTTATTCCTTAAGTCCGGCAATTTCATTCAAATACCTATGTAATCTGCGCCCAGACTCCTTCGAATTGGATTATCTCCGTCGAATTCTACACGCACTATGCACTATTAATTTTATACTGAGTCTCTACACATCGCCATCAATTCAGTTGCGCCACGTTTTCGCTCCAGAACAACTCACACCCCTTTCATCAACAAATAAACACTATCGAAATCATAGTTGCAGCGTATTAAAATTTTGTTAGACAGTGCACTGTATACGGGTTCTTTTAACTTCCACGGAACCGTTAATTAACACAGCCTCCCAATGGAAAGCCACAGCATTCTAATCAAAATTTACCGGCATACATACATAGAATGAACAGTACGCACCGCTGGGTTAAAGCACACCACCGCATATGTTAACCAATATAATACTCAGGCATATGTATGCATGCGGAAATCACTCAGCCTTTAATACACAGTTCAAAGAACTGTTGAATACACACATTTCTGAATACACAAATTCTCACCGTAAAGTTATTTCATTACAGGTTAAATACACTAACCAACAGACAGCGATTTTATCATCCATAATATCATTCTAGCAATTAATAAATAGAGGAACTGTGGACTGTAATAAACATGCTTGGTTTTGGCGTAACACACAGTTAATAATTTATTTACCACATGAATATAATTCAACGGGAAATCGCTTATTATGGGAGTGCTGAGAGGAAATTGTAAATATAATTCTTCTGGTACGCTCCTCTCCCTCTCCTGAGATGAGATGAGAGCTTGCTGCCACTTTTATTTATAATAATAATGGATACATAGATCAGCCTTATCTCCTAGAAAAAGCATGATTTTTCCCTTTTTACACAATGATATAAAGCTGGAAGCTTTATTCCCTATCTTTATCCTAATTTTGACTGGAAAAAACATAGAAATCGTATCCTCGTTCTTTTTCTAACTATTCACTCATATTCTTTTTCTTAATAAAAGAATATTTACAACAAAATATCTAAAATTACCACACCCCCTCTTTATTCTATATTTACAAATGAAAAATGGGCTTGATGCTCCTGCATCATACACCCAACCTTAAAATTAATCATGATCTCCTGATCATGTGTTCGGATGCCTGGATCCCACACCTTGTGCTGCAAGTTTCCATTTGCTACTGCTTTTGTCTGTTGTTCTTCTCCAGGTCTCCACACTTTATGCTGCTTCGCTCCACTAGCTGCACTTTCACAATCTTCTGTCATCTTTCTTTTACTGCTGCTTCTGCTGCTTCTCTTTCTTGTTGATGTCTTCTTCTGAGACCCTTTCAACATGATTCTTCTGATTAAATCAATTTCTTTGTCTAATAAGTCTTCAGACTGCTGACTTCTTTCCTCTATGCTTGTTTCTGTTCTGACTGCCACCCAATCATCCATTCCTCTGGAACAGAAAACTTCTTCTCTCCTCAATTGAGTCAAATGTTCTGCAACAATACCTGCATTCACAAAACACTTGTTAGAAAAAAATTCATAAGGCCTCAGTGCCTTATTTCCCTCTACCAGCATTTCAGTATATTGATCCCAATCATTATTGGGATTATCACTCAATCTATCCTCAACATCATCCTTTCCGAGAATGCATCTGTATTCTGGTTCATAAACCTCTTTATCTTCATTCATCTCTGCTTTTATATTCTGAATTCTTATCCTTTGTACTTCTAGTCTCTTCTCTAGAACATTTAACTCCTGCCATAAACCTGTCATCTCCTTTGAGAAGATTTCTGTGTAATCTTCAATACTTTCACAATCCAAGCTTCCTGTTGTTACCATCTCATCACCTGCATTC
Organism: Pinus taeda; assembly: GCA_000404065.3. NCBI lineage: Eukaryota > Viridiplantae > Streptophyta > Pinopsida > Pinales > Pinaceae > Pinus > Pinus taeda. Next base: position 7,383 of record APFE030287967.1, on the reverse strand, counting down.
ATACACAACTCATCAGTGTTAAAACTGCAAGACTTTTTAGTCTTGACTTCTTTCTTCAGCACTTTCCTTTTATCAAATCTGCATGTGGGATTTTCAAACTCCAACTCTGGCGCAAGAACTCTAAGTCCCTTTCTCACCAAGGCAATCAGAATTTGCCTCAACCTCCTCTGCAATTGTCGCCAAATCACTCTCTTTCCCTTCAGTGGAAAGATCCATTTTCCTTTCTGCTTTTCCTGCTCTTGCAGCTGTTCTTCCAGTACCTGTAACTGTGCCTTTATTTCTACAATCTTTCTTTCTCGAAGTCCTGTAGTCATCTCATCTCTATGGCATTTCTCTGAACCTTTTCCTCTGTCTCCTTTATGACTTTTAGTAGTCTTCTCCTTAGCCAAAAGTTCTTCAGCTATGCGTTACATGAAGCTTCTGCCACAACAAGCTCTCTTGCTGCCACTTACCTCACCAATCCTTCCCTCTGGATCTGGTCTTTTGGTAATCATAGTTCCTCTGCTGGAACCTTTTGAGCATCCTCCACTGCTCATGTAGGCTTCCCTCATCTGCAACTTTATTCAACCTCTGTTGAATCTTTAGTTCTGCCACATTCACTTCTCCTTCTTCCTGCTGAGATTTCTTCACTATTCCAGTTAATCAATATTCATCAGTCTCAAAAATCATCACATGCAATTAACAAAAAAAAACACTTAACCCTTCAAAGGAAACTGTTCCCGCTCTGATACCACTTGATGACAGGCTGGCCGTGCCTGCATTACCAGGATCTTCCAACAAAGTTCACATAAAATACATCTCAACATATAGTCCCAATTTATTCCTTAAGTCCGGCAATTTCATTCAAAGACCTATGTAATCTGCGCCCAGACTCCTTCGAATTGGATTATCTCCATCGAATTCTACACGCACTACGCAATATTAATTTTATACTGAGTCTCTACACAGCGCCATCAATTCAGTTGCGCCACGGTTTCGCTCCAGAACAACTCACACCCCTTTCATCAACAAATAAACACTATCGAAATCATAGTTACAGTGTATTAAAATTTTGTTAGACAACGAACTATATACGGGTTCTTTTCACTGCCACGGAACCGTTAATTAAAACATCCTCCCAATGGAAAGCCACAACATTCTAATCAAAATTTACCGGCATACATACATAGAATGAACAGTACGCACCGCTGGGTTAAAGCACACCACTACATATGTTAACCAATATAATATTCAGGCATATGTATGCATGCGGAAATCACTCAACCTTTAATACACAGTTCAAAGAACTGTTGAATACACACATTTCTGAATACACAAATTCTCACCGTAAAGTTCTTTCATTACAGTCTAAATACACTAACCAACAGACAACGATTTTATCATCCATAATATCATTCTAGCAATTAATAAATAGAGGAATCGTGGACTGTAATAAACATGCTTGGTTTGGGCGTAACACATAGTTAATAATTTATTTACCACATGAATATAATTCAACGGGAAATCGCTTATTATGGGAGTGCTGAGAGGAAATTGTAAATATAATTCTTCTGGTACGCTCCTCTCCCTCTCCTGAGATGTGATGAGAGCTTGCTGCCACTTTTATTTATAATAATAATGGATACATAGATCAGCCTTATCTCCTAGAAAAAGCATGATTTTTCCCTTTTTACACAATGATATAAAGCTGGAAGCTTTATTCCCTATCTTTATCCTAATTTTGACTGGAAAAAACATAGAAATCTTATCCTCGTTCTTTTTCTAACTATTCACTCATATTCTTTTTCTAAATAAAAGAATATTTACAACAAAATATCTAAAATTACCACACCCCCTCTTTATTCTATATTTACAAATGAAAAACGGGCTTGATGCTCCTGCATCACTTCCTCCCCAGAATTGCGCAGAAGGTGCCTCAAGCCTAACCTGAACCATGCATTTTGCAAGATTAGTCACCAAGCCTCCTGCTTTCCTACTATAAACCTATAATGCATAGAGAACTCGACCTACCTTACGTCCCAAAACTGTGCAGAAGTGTCATCGAGTGTCCTCCCTCAGCCGGGACTCACTGATCTCCAAAACTATGTAGACAAATTTTCTGAGGCCCCTCTTCTACCTAGTCCATCCTTGACTCTGAAAAATATGTAGACCTGCCTCTGATGGTCCCATCTTGTGGTAGCCACTAACTATCCAAACTATGAAATACAGTCTCCTAGTGGCCTCTGTGCAATTTCCCCCAGTAGTGAAGACTATACTGAGGAGTTCCTCAGCCAAGCCTAAGTTGTGCTTTACATAGTTGCAGTGACCAATCTCCCTCCCTGTGACTTGGAGCTACATAATGTGCAGTTACTCGACCCTCTTTCCCAGCCTGTCACCTATCTTAGGCTCAATCCATGGATAACAATGCATCATATTAGATTAGGAAGTTTTGGATTTGATGTCGTTACATCATGAGTGAATTACAGGAACATGTACACTATTAGATCATGGTGAGACAATGAGGAAGGATAAGGAGGAGCGAACATGCTAGAAGACTCACTTATAGTTGGATGGACAAAGAAGCTTATCAAGCAGAAGAAAAGGGAACACATGCATGTAACCACCTCACAAGAACAAAGATCATTGAATACCTTGCATCATCAAGTTATGTAGAGGAGAAGAGAAGGTGAATCCAAGAATACATCTGTCACTCAGTAGAAAAAATGGCTTGACATTGCCACCTCAGTAAGCTAGTCTATGTTAGTAGTGTTATGTCAAGTAGTGTCATGATTTTTCAAATACCACGTCACTACTATGAGCCATGTCTCTTATAAGTCAAATTTAAAGCAAAGCAGAAGTCCAATGGACACACATGAATATGAAGAGTCATGTGAGTTGAAAATTCATAGGAAGTTGAAGAGTCATGGGGGTAGTCAAAAAGTCACAAGGGTCAAGCATCACCCTTGGTTATATATACCCATTCATTGTGTGAGTAAAGGAATTTTCACCTTGGCTCCGCCCATGAAGTATAGAGAGTTTTCAGTCATTTCTTTGAGGAGAGAGTAGTGGCTCAAATGTCCTACTACTGGGGCTAGTGATGTATGATGTACATATGTGTCTTGGAACTTTTTCTTAATACAAAAGCCTATTCAAGTCAGCATGTTTTCATGCATGTTTTGTAGACATTTTCAAGACTATTCTTTCAGCATTTGTAATTCACATTTGTTTCACATGTACTAAGATAGTTGAACTATTTTAGTTTTTTAGCACTTACCTTGTTGAGAATGTGTTGTATTGGTTATGAATTTTTTCTCATCTTAGTGGACTACTCAGCAAGATACTAGAAAAAACTTTCTCACTTATTGGTTATAATGATAGTCACATCCCTTTTGGACTATTCCACTAAATGGTGGATGGATCTTTCCTTGTACTTTGGTTTTAACGACTGCCACATCAATTGTGGACTATTCCATTGGATGTTGGACATAACTTCCTAGTTCGTGTGTCTCTTCTTGGGTGGTACTACTACCTCTCACTTAGAGGCTCACTTTTTCCCCCTTTTACGGTAAGAGAACCTTGACACAATTGTGTTGCACACTCACCAGGCACATCTACCTTGTTGTTCGAAGATACCATTACATCACTCTCTCATGCTGACAGTTAGAGCCAAGGAATATCTCTAAGTGTATGGCAACCGAGCCTTTATACCAGATGGGACTCCTACACTAAATGTTGTGAGGTCTAGTTGGGACTTCATATTAGGGAGATCCCCTTTGTTGACAGATTTCCATTACCATCAAAAACACCCTCATGAGATACAATATGACCTAGAAATTCCACTTCCTATACTCCAAATAAACATTTGGATGTTTTTTCATATAATTGTTTCTCCTCCAATAGTTTTAACACCCTATCAACATGTTGAACATGATCCTTTCAAGACTTCTTGTAGATTAGTATATCACCAAAAAATACTAAATCAAATTTTCTAAGGGTGGGTTTGAAAATGGAATTCATCAAACCTTGAAATCTAGAAGGTGAATTGTTAAGGCCAAAATGCATGACAAAAAATTCATAAAGACCCTCATCAGTTATAAATTTTGTTTTTAGAATGTCTTTAGTATTCATTCTAATTTTATGATATCCTGAATGAAAATGTAACTTGGTGAAGTAAATTTCTCCATGTAATTCATCCAATAATTCATAAATAATAAGAATGGAAAATTTATCTTTAATATTGAGCTTGTTGATCTCCCTATAATCTAGACACATGCACCATGATCCATACTTCTTGTGCACCAATACTACTGGAGTAGAGAAATAATTTTGATTAGGTTGAATTATTTAGAGGATTTTCGGCGAAATCACATAGATCAACGTTCACTTTCACTCTTTTGGGCATAGGGATATTTATAAGGCCTGATCTTTGGAGGAACACTTTTTGGAATCAAATGAATAGCATGATTGTGATCACGAATAGGTGGGAGGCCTTTGGGAGTTTCAAATACCTTGTAATGATTGTCCAAGACTTTTTGGATATATGGAGAAATAGATGGTTTTGATGTTTGAACCTCTAGTGAGAATAATTGTGCGATTACACCCCATTGTTATTTATTTAGAAGCTTTGTCATGCCATTAGAGTTTATTATCTTTCTTGGTTTCCATGCGTTACCCTTTAATTCAACTTCCTTTCATTCCCAAAAAAATTCAAGAAAATTTTTTCAAAATTAAAAGCTATCATCCCCAAATATTGAAACGATTGGACTCCTAGTACAACATCAACACCACCCATTGGAATGGAAATAATTGGACTATTCAATACATATTCCCTCATGGTTATACTTATATGATGGCAATTTCTAGAGAAATTTATAGTTCCGCCATTTGCAACAATCACTTGACACTCTCGTGATGGATATAGGAAAATATTCATTTCCTTGGCTATCTTACAATGAATAAATTTATGGGTACTACCCAAATCGATCAGCACTATTACATTTTTCTTCTTTATATGTCCTTCTATATTGAGAGTTTGAGGGGTAGTAATTCCTACCAATGCATTACAAGATATGATCAGATTCGTTTCTTCTTTCTCTGGGGTTAGTTCCTAGTGTATATCCTTTTCTTTTAACATTTCTTGTTCCTTTTCGTTTGCCTCTTCACAATCTATGTAAAATAATTTATTCTCAACAAACTTATGACATTTAGTGTATTTTCTACCGCAACTATAATAAAGTTATTTTTCTCTTTTTTCCTCCAATTTTTGTGGTGTCAACCTTGTAGGTCATGGAAGGCTAGAGGCGGAAAAAATTCCATCTTTATAGTTGTGGGCGGTAGAATTCTTTGTTGCCATAATTTTGCTTTCAAAATTTCTTGCCACCTTGAATGCCTTCTCCATTGAATTAGGTTCCCAAAGTTGAAACTCATGTTGGATGGTATTCTTTAAAGTCCCTATGAAGGCATCAATCCTATGCTCCTTTGGAATATCATTTACCCTTATATTCAATTTTTGAAAGCCCTCAATATGCTTCGCCATTGAACCCTTTTGTTTGATATTTAGCAATTGGCTGAAGAAGGTGTTTCTCTTTGTATCCTCATAATGTTATATCATTTCCTCCGTAAAAAATTACCAGGTGACAAGTGTTTGACGAGAAGAAACCCATCAATACCATACAAAATGATTGGGTTCTAAATATAAACATGAAATGTGTACTTTTTGTGTGTGTTACACATTATGGAGATCAAAATATTGCTCCACCTATAGTATCCATGTTACTGGATCCTTGTCATATAACTTCTTGATATTTATCTTTGGAATATGGTGGGTCTTCAATCCAAAGTTAGAGTCTACGAAATCGTCATTAACATTCCTTTCATTCTCATCATGAGTTTCATAGAATGCCTTTTCGCCATTAGGAAGAATTTATTGTATTCCCCTTATTGATATTGTTAGTGTAGTCCCCTTATAAACTCCATTGTGTGACCTTATAAACCTTATCCCTATCCCTCATAAACCTTAATACCTATCCCATAGCCCTTAATCATCATACTCACTAAATTTGAATGTTGGTCCCATTCACTACTCACCGTGTAGTGTCGATGGATGACATTGGTGATGGGCATGTTGGAAGATGTTCCATGACATTTCAAGAGAATTTCGACAAAGATTTCATAAATGGGAATGAGGAATGATGAAAATGAGACTCCTTGATGAACATTGATGCAAATGTTGACGATGTGAGGATGTCACACGTCCTTGAGCCTTGAAATCCTCGCATGTCGTCAAGGGCACATGCGCCTAATCTAGCCATGTCAAATTTTAGCACATATAGGAACAATTTGAAGAAGTTTCAATGTTGGCCCCAATAACTACTCAACATGCGACATCGGTGCATGACGTTGGTGATGGGGTGTTGGAAGACATTCCATGACATTTAGAGAGAATTTCGACAAATATTGCATTGACGCAAAAGTCCTAAATTCCCTAACCCCTAAGCCATCGACCCTTAAACACTTAAGCCCTAATCCCTAATCCCTTAATCCATAAACCCTTATGCCCTAACAATGACTTAAACAGTAATCCCTTAATCCATAAACCCTAAGCCATTAGCCATTCAACTACATAATTCATAAGCACCTAATTATCCCTTAGCTCTCGATGCTTAATCCCTTAAATCCTAACCTATAATCCCTTAACCCTTCATCCTTTTTACTGCAAACCCCTAAATCCCATAACCTCAAAGCCCCTATCCACTTAATCCCCAACACCTCAATTAAATAAATATTTAGGCACATTTGGCACTAAAAAGGGAGCTAACCAAGGCGATAATTTAGGTGCCGAAAAGGGAGCTAAATCCGACACTATCACTAGCACCATTTCTCGGGAAATTTATGGCACTATTTCCAACAATATTTTGGGCGCTATTTCTAGTGTCATTTCTGACGCTATTTCCAGTGCTATTATCACCTAAGTTAGCGCCTAAATGTTTTAGCCAGTGCAAGCAATGCAAAAAATAGCGCCATCCCAATAAATAACGCCGAAGTTTTCAAAACATTGGAGAAAAAAAAACTAAAACAATCCTTGGAAGCAAAAAAGGGAGCTAATCATAAGGATTTGTTGTAGTGAGTTTTGATGTATATAATCTACAACAAAAACATACACTACTAAATCCTCGTTTCTCTATAGAATGTGACAAGGAATAGTAAGATGAGGTAGCATGCTACTCATGTCACTTTGGAAAAATGTCTTTGTGACACTTATATTGGGTATTAGAGCATTCAGCAGTGTGTGGTTGAATTCTTAGACACCGATGGAGTCTAAATTGATGCCAACATCTAACGGTGCAAATCAAAATCCCAAGCCTTAAGCCTTAAAGTTTGAGTGTTGCTTATATTTTACAAGAG
>APFE030287957.1:29420-40748 GCA_000404065.3 Pinus taeda | reverse complement strand
AGCTCACAAGCTCAAGAATAATTATACTCTCATAAACTCAGGGCAGATGAAAAGAATGATAAATTCATGCAAACAATTCTTACTAATGGTTGTAAAGGAAAATAAATCTGATAAAACCAATGTATTTGAGGGTTGTAGTGCTAAGCAGCAAGCTGATATAGAAAAGATTGTTTCAGAGTATGATGTCCTGTTTCAGGAACCTAAAGGTTTTCCACCCAAAAATGAAATAGTACATGATATTATTTTGCAGCAAGATGTTCCATTGCCTAACATTGGAATGTACAGGTTGTCTGCTTTAGAGAATGCTGAAATCAAGAAGTAGGTGTAGGAGTTGCTCAAGAAGGGGTTCATCAGGCCTAGCACATCACCATGTGGGTCACCAATCGTTTTGGTAAGAAAGAAAGATGGCTTGTAGAGAATGTGCATTGACTACCGAGCACTGAATAAGATAACAATAAAAAATTGTTATCCCCTTCCTCGCATCGATGATCTTTTAGATCAATTAAAGGAAGATGTTTATTTCACCTAGTTGGATTTGCATAGTGGATACCATCAGGTCAAAGTTGCAGAGCAAGATGCATGGAAGACTGCTTTCAAAACAAAGTAGGGATTGTATGAGTGGTTGTTTATGCCTTTTGGCTTGACCAATGCCCCTGCTACTTTCATGAGATTAATGAATGATGTACTCAGGATTTTTCTTGATGATTTCATTATTGTGTATCTGGATGAAATTATGATTTTTAGTAAAACATGGGAGGAACACGTAAAGCATGTTAAGCATACATTAGATGTTTTGAAAAGAGAAAAAATTTATGTTAAACTCTCAAAATATGAATTTGGAAAAACATCTCTAAATTATTTGGGTCATATAGTAGGGGGTGGTGAAATGAAAATAGATCCCTCTAAAGTGGCATTCATTGTAAACTGGCCTAAACCCAAGTCTGCTATAGAAGTGAGAAGCTTCTTAGGAGCAACACAATATTGGAGGAAGTTCATCTCTAACTTTTCGTCAATTGCATCTCCCTTACATGCTTTAATAGGATTGAACAAGGTGTTTCAGTGGGGAGGCAAACATCAGAAAGCCTTCGACACCTTGAAAGAAAATATTGGTACAACACCTGTACTAGCACTGCCTGATCTACAAAGACCATTTGAGATCCAAATAGATGCCAGTGACTATGCCATGGGAGCAGTGTTGATACATCACGGTAAACCCATATGTTATCATTCTGAGACTTTTAATCCTGCAGTAGTTAACTATCCTACATATGATAAAGAATTGTATGCATTAGTTCAGAGTGGGAAAAAGTGGAAACATTATCTAATGGGCAAAGAGACAGTAATACATACTGATCATCAACCACTTCAATATCTACACTCCCAAACTAAGTTGCATCAATCAAGACATTACAGGTGGATGGGTTTTCTACAACAGTTTTATTTAGTCATCAGATATAAAAAGGGCATACATAACAAGGTTGCAGACATGTTATCTAGACCCATTATAAATGCATCTACTATACTTAAGCATAATTTTGTACTACATGAAAGCTACATTGAACAATATGCTCAAGATATAGACTTTAAAGATGTATATGTAACTTTGAGTCGAGGCAAAAGATTAGAAGAATTGGATTATCATGCAAAGGACTGGCTCTTATATCACTGTGGGAAACTCTGCATTCCACAAACTGAGAGAGTAAAGATAGTTAGAGAAGCACACACTTCTCTGATATCAAGTCACTTTGGGGTAAGTAAAATAGTTGCATAGTTGCAAAGATATTTCTATTGGCCAAAGATGAATGAGACAATTTCTAGATATGTAAGAGGGTGTACTATGTGTGCTAAAAGCAAACCCAACAATAGAAAACTAGGCATGTACACTCCATTAATAGTTCCTTCTCACCCTTGGGAAAGTGTTTCCATGGATTTTGTTGGAGGAATGCTTAAATCTAGGAAAGGTCATGATTATCTATATGTGGTTGTGGACAGGTTGAGCAAAATGTGCATTTTGATACCTTGTAATAAGTAGATTACAGTTAAACAAACTGAAAAACTATTCTTCAAACATGTATGGGTTCATTTTGGATTACCCACTTCTATTATATCTGATCGAGACACCTGATTTGTGGGGAAGTTTTAGTCAAGTCTGTGGGAGCTGATGGACACCCAACTGAAGAAAAGCACAACTTTTCATCCACAAACCGATGGCTAGAAAAAAGTAGTTAACAGGATAATGATCCAGTTACTCCGAGGATATTGCAGCAAACATCCTAAGCTTTGGGATGAACATTTGTGTTATGTGCAGTATGCTTACAATAGAGCGAAACATTCTTCTACACAGAGATCTCCTTTAAAACCTATTTTGGTTTCACACCAAGGTCTCCTTTGGATTTTGTCTTTGGTAAAGATACCATGGTTAATGGACACAGTGATGTGGACAAGGAAACTAGGTTCATTGAACAAATCCAGGAGATCCACCAGGCAGTACAGGAACAACTGGAAAAGTGCCAAGCCAAATATAAGGCTAGGCATGACAAGCATCGGATGGAGCATAGTTTTCAAGTTGGAGACTAGGTATGACGGTATATCAGCAAGGACATGATGTAAGGTGAAGGTAAAAAGCTAAAGCCTATCAGGTATGGACATTTTAGGATACTTGAGAAGATTGGTGAAAATGATTTTCGCCTTGATCTACCAACTTACATGCACATCTACTTAGTTGTAAATGCAGATTGCTTGAGATTGTTTGAACCTTCAATGATTGAGGATCCTAAAGAGCAAAGTCAATTGCCTTATATTGATGACCTGCTACCTTAATATCTAAATGAATTGCAGGAAGACATAGTCTTGGACAGGAAGGTGAGGACAACGCGCAGAGGAGATGTTGAGTACCTCAGAATTGGACTCAAAGGTTCGAAGTCGAGCAGTGAAAAATGGATTGAGATTGGACAAGTGAGACATCAATACCCTCACTTAGTTGATGCTTGAAAGAAAACCAACTTTTGGTGGTCAAAAAGCTTTTCAGTGGGAAGGCCATGATCTGAATTGGATCCACAGAGAATGATTAACAGAGCCATTGCTATACCAGGTTGGGATAGACTTCAAAGAATTTAAAACAATGATCAAAACACCTCTAAACTAGTGGCAGTGGCAACTAGCGTGGAACGACGAAGACCTTGGTCAAAGCGCGCTGACCGAGGCCCATGGAGACTGCGCAGGATGTAGAATTAGCCCCTGGGAGGCCCGAATCCGAAAACAAAGGGAGTTTTTGATGCATGATTACGTGCTATGCTGGGTGAAAACCCTCAAAATGGAGAAGCCCCGAGCACTCAGTTGCGTGGGAGCCGAGAAAATTGTGGGACAAAAGGCTAAGTGCTAAAGGCGGGACCCGTTCCAAAACCAGTGGTATTTATCGGGGGCGTCCATGGGCAGTAAGAAATTTTGATGAAAAAGGAGCGATTCCACTCAGTGCCCACCGCGTGGCAAGTGGAGGGGAGAGAAAATCGTTGTTCATCATGCGTTAACGGTCAAGCTAGTCAACCGCGCGGGACGAGCGAATGACGTCGGATCTGGGGGGCTCCAGATCTAACAGCTGAGATCATGCCTTATGGAGAAGACAAAATTGACAAGGGAATAAGCCATGATTTAGAAGAACTTAAGGTCTGCTTTGACTGCCAAGGTGGCGGAAGACTCATTCCATGACGTAACTGAAGAATTGAACTAACGAAGCAGGCTGGCGCGGTTTGTAGGAGGACAAGTGGCCGCTCCCTGTGATTCTGATGATGACACCGAGAATAGGGAAATCGAAGCACAGCCGCAAGTAGGTGATCCAACGAAGGTGGAAGAGGAACCAAACCGCCATGAGCTCAAATGGTTTAAAGCCATGAATAGAGAACAAAAAGGAAACTGAGGACGGAGAGAAAGAACTGAAGACAGAAGACAGAGAAGAGAAGAACCCTTAAGGCACAAAGTAGAAAGAGGACAGAGGGCCGAGCTGACCAAAGGCAGCATTGAGCACCAGAGAGCTTGAGAGACTCAAGCCATCCCTGAGAGGATCTGTTAGACTAAAGAGGTCAAAGAGTTGGCAAAGAAAAGAGTCTATGTACTCTAGTGGTTTGGGGAATCCAAGAACCACCCTGCCAGGCCAATCTGTTTTAGGAGACTCATATTGAGCTCCCCCATTGTAATTGTCTGCTTCAAGACACAATAAAAAGAAGGCCACCATTGAAGTTGGACCGGAGATGTAGCCTTGGAGGATAGGGTGAACTCCTTATTTATTTCTTGTGTTCTTGTATTTTCTTAATGTATTTCTCTGTTGTTTTCCATTTTTAAGTGTCTATGTATTTGCAATCTGATCGATCCATTGCTTAAATAACTTAGACACACCAGCACATGAGTATGTAATACCTCTAATTAATAATTCTTAACTAAGGTCACTCATTGGGTGATTAACAGATCACCTATCCAACACATTATGGAAAATCATCAATGAACAAAATAAAGTATTCTTCCCCACGAGGTGACTTTTTCCTTGTTGGTCCACATAAATCAGTATGAACAAGTTCAAGAGGCTTACTAGCTGACCCTTCTTTTTCCATGAAGTGAAATATGGTTTGCTTGCTGATTTGACATGGTTTTCATATTGTATTTTCTGGGATGCTGATATCTGGAAGATCATGAACGGCCTTGAGTTTGCATGCTTTTCTTATTTGAGAAAAGCTTATATGTCCCAATCTTCTATGCCACAGCCAGTTTTCATCATTTTTTCTTAGATAACACTGTTGTTGTCCTCCTTTGAGTATGTATAAGTTGTTTGGAGTTCTTGTACCTTTGATCACGATCTTTCTTGTATCAAGCTCACGAACAACACATCTATTTGATCAAAACACCACTTCATTTCCTTGATCACACATTTGACTGACACTCAACAAGTTATGCTTTAAACCGTCTACATGCATAACATTTCCAGCTTTAACCTTTTCTTTCAAGAAAACAAAACCTTTACCTTTTATGATACCTGGAGTGTCATTTCCAAATGAGACATTCTTTTCCTTTTCTAGGGCATTATATGAGTGAAGTTTCTCTTTGTCACCTATCATGTGTTTGGAGCATCCACTGTCGATGTACCACTGATTTTCTTGTCCTTCTGCATACAAGGCTATACCACATATTTCTGTTTGAGATTCTTTCCTTCTCCATATCTTGGGATTTAATGGAATTTTCTCCTTTTGAGGTGTTTGCCGATTTTTTTTACAGATTGAGCATTCTATTTCATTTTCAAGAGGAGAAAAGTTATTATAGGAACTTCTCTTGATCCACGTTACATTCCTTTGATTTCATGCTTCTCTAGTCATGATGGTTTTGTAAGCAACACATTGAGTAGCTTTGTGCCCAAAATTATGACATGAAAAACATTGCCCATTAAAGAAGTTTCTACGACTATCGAATCTATTTACCTGTTGATTTTAGTTTCTATTGATATTCATCTTTGGAGCAAATTGAGTATGATTTGCCTGAGGTTGGTTGTGGCTTCTATTCATCCTTGGAGTAAATTGAGTATGATTTACCTGGTGATCAACTTTATGCCTTTGTTGATGATTGTCATACTGTTCACTGGTCTTTGTTGCATCAAGATAGCTTTTGGTGGAGGTTGACAACTTCTGTGATTGAGATGCTTCATATCCAAGACCTATCTTTATCATAGGAGAACGTTGAACTTTGATAATTTCATTTAAAGTTTCTAATCTTTTAGAAAATCTAAGATTGAGATATTTTGTTTTCTCAAGATAGTTTCGTAGACCCACAATTTCACATTCTAGTTTTTCATTGTGTTTTTCTTTTTCAGCAAGTCAGTATGTCAAGGTATCTATAATCATATCCATTTCTTCTAAATATATTTTGAGTTTAGATATTTCTTCATGAGAGTTTTCCTCTTCTAAAGCATCCCAAAAATTATCATCGTCATAAGCCATGAGAAGTCTATAATCATCACTATTAGATAAACCATCACTATCCTCTTCTAAACTATCCCAAAAATCATTGCTATCATAAGCCATGAGAAGTCTGTAATCTTGTCCAGTTTCATCTTCATCACTATTAGGTAAACCATCACTATCTTCATGAGTATAGTAACACCTTTTATTCACAACTTTTTTCCTATTTCCTTTTGCATATTCCTTTCCTTTTTCATATTTATCTTTATGAGTACATCTGGCAGCATAATGATTGACTCTGCCACAAGCAAAGCATTTGAAAGGTAGCTTACCTCTAAACCTTCTAGAATCTCGTTGAAGATTCTTGACAAAATTTACCTCATCTTCTTCTTCTGAAATGTGTCCTGATTCATTGTGTTCTTCCTTTCCTTTTGTTGAAGCTTTAAATGTGGCTTCTCTCATATCTGATGGACCTCCTTTTCTCATCTCAAAAGTAGTTAGGATTTCATGAAGCTATGTGATAATGATATTATGCAGATCCTGTTTTTCTTCTATGGCAAACACTTTTGATTCAAATTTAGCAGACAAGGATCTCAAAATTTTCTCAACTAAGGTAACTTCCTTTATTTCTTCACCTGGATTCTTCATATGATTAACAACCTCATCTATATGTAAGAAGTAACTAGCTATACTTTCATCACTATGCATTTTAAGAGTTTCATACTAAATTCTAAGAGTTTGAAGCTTAGCACATTTTACCTGAGAGTCCCCTTCGTAGCTCTAAACGATTTTGTCCCATATCTCTTTGGTTGATGTGAGCTGCATGACTTTGACAAACTTCCCAATAAAGTATTTACAGCTTTGGCATTGGTTTCATATTGCTTTTTACCTGCTGCATATGTAGGAATTGTTGTTGGAAATGTATATCCTCCTTCCACAATTTCCCAAACATCCGTTCCAAGAGATTGTAGATAGGTTGTGGTTCTTATTTTCCAATAAAAAATGTTGCACCCATCGAAGATTGGTGGTCTGATGGATCCCATGCTTTCATGATTATTCATGTTGATGGATCTCCCTTCAAGCGATCAAGCTTCTTCTAAAGGACCTGCTCTGATAACAATTGTTGGAAATAATACTGAGAGGGGGGTGAATTAGTATTATCAGATCAATAATTTTATTTCCCAAACAGATTTATGTACGCTACTTCAGTGAAGTGAACTAGCATGTACGCACAATTGTGATTAAAGAAACCGACGTATATACAAAGAACTTGTGATTTAGACAATTTATCATGTGTTGAGCTTAAACTAGTACATCAGTAACTTATTAGATAGTGCAGTAAAAGCATAATAAAACATCACACATAAGCAACACACATGAACACCAAGATTTAAGGTGGAAACCCAATGTGGGTGAAAACCACCTACGGTTGTCATCTCTATCTTCTTTTAATAATAAGAAAATCTGTTTACAATATTGTATTGGTGTAGGCTCATACTAGTACGCAGGCTTTTACTTGCAGAAGGTTACAACCTTCTCTCATTCTCCAGCTTCTACTAGAAGGGAGATGCAACCCCTAGCTCTTGTACTAGCTAATATGTTTACTAGCACATAGGTGCTAGCCTACATAAAACTCCACTCTTCTGCTAGGGACCACGTTTCATGATTTTTCAGACTGGATACTCCTGGATCACAACACCACAATCTAAAGGCCACGTTTCATCCAATTTTCATACTGGACCCATCAAAGACTTTTTAAACCTAAACTTTCATCAACCAATATTCATTTAATCTGAACAATTAGATCACTGACACTAGAACACTATGTTGAACCTAGAACCCTGCATCATCATTCAGAACCAGCAGTAACCTCAAAAAACATGCATTGGAGTGTATACGCTACTTGGCTGAACCCAAACTGCATGTATACACTACTTTTGTTAATCAAACCTGTGTATACCTTCAAAAATATTGCAAACATAAATTTTTGAATCAAGTTTGTACCAACCATCAATATACTGAACATCTACTGTCAACTTACAAAGCTTTACATAGGCAGGGACATAGATCACTTCTTCTCACTTATACAATCAATCAATCAAATTCCAGCCTCCTTATGCATTCAGTTTTACCTTCAGATCTAAGAAGACTTCATTGACAGACAGTAGTAAAACAACAGAATTTGATCAGATAGATCAGTTAGATCTGAAAAAGAAGCTTTTCTTTTGTATACGCAACTTGAAAGAACAGAACCTGGGTGTATACGCTCTTTGGCTGAGACGAACCTGTGTACAGATTTGGAAATATTGACTCAGAACTTTGCTGCAATTCCAGACTTCAGACAAACCCAGATCATGATAGATAACAAATAAAATAGGTGCAAAACATCAGATCTAGTCTCAACCAATATCAGATCATTCAAGAATAAGTCATTTCAGGTCTCGTGATCCTGATCCAATATTGAACTCAAGGTGCACATAAATATTTCAGCTCTAGTCCCAAACATAACCCTGCAACATAAAATATACTTCAGATAGAAATATTCTTTAGAATCTTATTCGTTGCACACTTGGCCTTATGATCTTCTCCTCCTTATATAGCTTTAGGCCCTTTGTCAATACCTTGGACCAAAAACACTTAGTACCAATACCCTGGACCAAATACCTAGGGTCAATACCACGGACCAAATACCTTGGACCAAAAACTTGATTTTCCATCCCATACGCACTTTTTCTTTTGTGAAAGTGTGTTTATACGTATACGCTCTTTTTTTTTCTGTGTTCCCGCGTGTATACGCTATTTTGACAAAGTGAACTAGTGTATACCTATCTTTCTTCAATCTCTGGAGTCTGATCTATAATCCTTTGTTGTTAACTTGTTGCATTGTGAAATATCATCTGTGTGAGTTGCCATCAAGGACAACACCTATATCATAATGCCAACACTATCTTGTGAGAAGACCTCTGTAATTTTTCGGCCCTAATGAGATTTTAACACATGATTTATTGCAGGGAGTTTAAGGTTTCATTTAGGTCTGGTTAGGGTACAAATCTATGATCAAGTTCGAAGGTTTATTTTGAAGCAAGTTTAGAGCTTTGAATTCTAGGATTTCGCTGCTTCAAATGGGCCATCGTGGAATTTTCACTATAACTATTTTTATACAAAGCTTCAGAAGTCGAACTTAAAACCCATGTGAGCTGAAATCTTGATGAACCCCATGACCAAATTTCTAATCTTGGTTCGCATATTTTCGGAGCTAGGATCTGAGGAAGTTAGGGTTTTTGCGGGCTCCCAACTTCCATATCAAACAAGTGACCTTGGGAAAGTCGTCATAAATTTTTGTCTAAGCATTGGATTAAAATTTCGTAAATAGCGAAAGAAAGAGGATGAAATTTATTTTGTTGGGTTCGTTTTCAGGGTTGAATGTCGAAGCAGTGACATGTGGCACTTCATACAAGTTCGCACTACTGAACCAGTCTATAATCAGGCCATCGTCAGAGATTGGGAATAACTATTTCTTGAAGAATTCAATCTCAATCAAACCTATGGGGTTGGAAATAGAACTCATAGTTATACCATAGGATGAAATTTCATACCTTGGAGATCCGAATTTAGATAGATACAACAGGTTCAATATCGATATCCTAAAAGGCAAGAAAAAGTATGCATTCAAGGATCGTTGCAGTAAGGACCATACATCAACAGTCAAGGGTAAATTTGCTACAACAATGTATATATGTGTCAGGCCAGGTAGTAACTCCACAAAGCAAAAACTGATTTGTATATTACTCCACAAGGTAGATCTTCATTATATACATGAGGGAGAGACTGTTCAATTCATCTCCCGATGATTGTTCATATTTCTAATTTATTTATTTACATAAATTCACCCAATCACAAGGATTAGGTGTTAACATTCCCCCCTTAATCTGAAGGGATGTTGGTGAGTCCAAGCATCATTCTGAATCATTCAAGCTTTTCTCTTCCAAGCGATTTGGTGAAGATGTATGCAATTCGTTCATTTGTGGAACAATGACGGAGATAGATTGTTTTGGCCTCAACATGATGTCGAATCAAATGATATTTAGTATTGATGTGCTTCGTTCGATCATGGAATTTTGGGTTCTTGGCCAACTTTATTGTAGAGGTATTATCAATCATGAGTGTAGTTGATTGTACTTGTTTTACCTGGAAAACTTCAAGAATTTTCCTGAGCCACACAATTTATTTTGTTGCTTCAGCTGCTACCATGTATTCTGCTTATGTTGTGGAATCTGCTGGAACAAATTGTTTGCGTGATCTCCAGGAGACAGCTCCTGATCCAAGACTCATAGCATATCCCAAAGTTGATACCCCAGTTTCTTTGTCTCCATCGAAGTCTGAATCAGAGTATCCAATCAAGCTGAAGTCGTCCACCTGTGTATACTTGATTCCAAAGTCTTGAGTTCCCTTCAAGTACCTTAGAACTCTTTTTACAGTAGACCAATGTCCCTCACAAGGCTTTTGCATAAACCTGGAGAGGATTCCAACAATAAACGAAATGTCTGGTCTGGTAGTAGTTAGGTAGTTGAGACTTCCTACAAGCTGTCTATACTTTGTTGCATCCTCAAATTCTTTTGCTTCAATAGATGTGAGCTTTAAGTTTTGTTCCATTGGAGTAGTAAGGGGATTGCACTCTGTCATGACAAACCTGTTCAACATATCTCCAATGTATTTCTTTTGAGAAAGAAATATGGACTTTGGATGTTGGGTTACTTCAATGCCAAGATAATAACGAACATAGCCCAAATCAGTCATTTCAAAACTTTTCCCCAATTCCTTCTTTATGGATGCAATGTAGCTTTCATTGTTCCTTGTCATCAAAAGATCATCTACATATACCACAAGATATACAACTGTTTTTCCAACTTTCTTGACAAATAAAGTTGCATCATCAAGATCAAAATGTTTGAAATTGAGTTTCAGAAGATGCTCAGTTAGTTTTCGATACCAGGCTCGCGGTGCTTGTTTGAGGCCATACAGGGACTTCACAAGATTGCATACTTTATGTTCATGTCCTTTCACAACAAATCTTTCAGGCTCGAACATAAATATATTCTCTTTTAGATCTCCATTCAAGAAAGCAGTTTTTACATCCATTTGATGGACTTTCCAACCATTCTGAGCTGCTAGTACAAAGAGTGTCCGAATGGTAGCCCATTTTGCTGTGGGGGAAAAATTATCCTCATAATTGACCCCTTCCTTCTATGCAAAACCTGTTGCCACAAGCCTACCTTTGTGCTTGTCAAGTGAGCCATCAGCTTTATACTTGTTCTTGTAGACCCACTTGCAGCCAATTGGTTTGGTTCCTAATGGAGGATCAACCAGCTTCCAAGTGTCGTTCTTTATGAGG
>APFE030287957.1:9684-29350 GCA_000404065.3 Pinus taeda | reverse complement strand
GCTTCCAAGTGCCATTCTTAATGAGGGCATCATACTCCTTTTGCATCGCTTCTTCCCATTCATCATGAGAAGTAGCTTCTTTCAAGGAAGTTGGTTCAAAATATGTAGACAAGTTCAATTCACAATCATAAGAAACATCCATATCAACAGGTGAATTAGAGTCATCTACATCACCTCCATTTTTCCGGTTTGAATTTTTGGTTCCTATCTTTCCAACTTCATCAGGATGAACACTTTCAAGTGTCTTTGTCACCCACATTAGGGGACCTTTTTAGATGGCCTAGGCTGCTCTGTTGATTGAGTTGGGACTAAATCAAGATCGAGTCTACCAATTCTATCAATTACATCACTTAAAGCATCATCCATTGTTGGATTTTCATGCAAGGGAGAGTGTTCTTCAGAAGAAGATTCCACATGTTGATCTAGTATAGGAATCCTCCCTTCAAGATGTGGAATCTGATTATCAAATTCTTGAAATGATTTTGGTTTTGCGAATCTATCCAAGTGATCAACTTGCCGCTCAACAACATTGTCAGTTTTGGATGATCCAAGGAAAATTACATCTCTAGATACAACAAACTTCTTATTTACTTCATCATAGAGGCGGTATGCTTTGGAGGTGTTTGAATACCCTAGGAAGATACAATTACGACTTCTAGCACCAAGTTTTTTTCTATGTACCTTCGGTATCAAGGCATAATAGGTGGAACCAAAGACCCTGAGATGCTTTACCGAAGGAACATGTCCACACCACATTTCATATGGAGTCTTGTTTCTTATAGCATTAGATGGACATATATTCTTTATATATGCAACACATAGAACAACATTAGCCCAAAACATTATCTTTAGATTTTTGAAGAAGAGCATGGATCATACCATATTTAAGATTGTCCTATTCATTCTTTCAGCTACACCATTCTGTTGGGGATTATAAGGAATAGTTGTTTGATGTTTGATCCCATGTTGGCGAAGATAGTTTTCAAATTCATTTGATGTGTATTGTTTTACATTATTAGTGCGAATAGACCTAATATGAGATTTTGCATCATTTTCAATGCATTTATGAAAATTCTTGAATGTTTGAAAAGCATCAGATTTGTTCTTCAATAAATAAACCCAACACATTCTGGTGTAGTCATCAATAAATGTCATGATATATTTATTTCCATTTGCAGAAAGAACATGCATTGGACCACATAAATATGAATGAATGAGTTCAAGTTTTCTATGTGCTCTTGAATGTGAATCATGAAAAGACTGTTTGCTATGCTTTCCTAGAATGGAAGCATCACATTGCTTAAATTTCCTAGGAATTGTAGGCAAACCGGCAACACCATTTTTATTCAATAAGCGGAGACTGTCATAGTTCAAATGTCCAAATCTAGCATGCCATAATAAACTTGATGGAAGTGTACCTTCTGTTAGCCTCTTGCTGCAACAGGTTACTCATATTTCATGATTGACATTTTTACAGACCAAATATGTCATACTATGCATACTGCAATGCTCCATATTAGCTAAACAGTCACCAAGCAAAGAAGGCTACTCAGAGTTCATCTAACTGCTTTCCAATTTTGAAGAGTCATTCCAGTTTTGTAGAATTTTCAGCTAAAGGGAGGTCCAAACAGCCTAATCTTGGTCCCCCTACGTTTCAATTTCTTGTTTTAGAATATAGAGAATGAAAATCTGTCCAAACAACTTAATCTTGGCAGATTCTTAGATAGGTAGAGAATCAAAGGAGCCCAACTGCTTAATCTAGGTCCTTGGAAGAAATAAGGATAGTTTGTAGATAGGAAGGCATAAAAAGAAAAATTGAAATGCTGGGTTTGCAAGTCTAAGTGCACCCAAACTAAAAGAAGAAAAAATGTTAGGTAAGTAGGCTGGGTAGGTAGTTTTGAGGTTGCAGAATCTCGATGTCTATTCATTACCATGTTTTAAAGTATTATCTCTACTCAGATCACAGTCATCAAGCATGTTTCATATGAAGAAGCTCAAACTAGGCATAACTAACTTCCCTTTCTCCATCTTCCCGAAATCATTAACTAATTTCCCCAAAAGAGGTCAAGATCTGCTTGATATCTCTTAGTTTCATCATTTTCCATGTAATTAGCCTGGGTGAAGATCTGCTTCACCCAAGGAGGATCCATACTTTCTTTATAAGGTTCTATCTCCCCGTTGAAGCCTAAGATCTCTCAAACTTAGCGCTTTCTTATCATTTCCATATTAACTGGTGACATTATTATTTAACTCCCTATATTTTCCCCCATCCCCTTACTAAAGCTATGAAGTTAATCCCCTTAGGTAAATATCCCCTCCCCCTGGTTGAAAATAACCATAAGTACCCCCGGGCATTTCTCAGTTTATCTGAAACTTGGCAAGAACCCTCATGCTGCCCCTTCAAACCATCTTCTAAATGCAATAGACTCCTTCCAAAGTATAAAATTCCTTTTTAGGTTATCGGACCCCTTTCGAGACCTCAAATACTCTTCAAAGCACATATTCACTCCTTCCGATCGCAATAAACCCTTGCCGATTGACTTAACATTCCTCCGATCCTGGTGAGCCATCTCGCATCGGCATATCGCAATATTTTTACCACATAGGTGTGCCCCTTTCCTTTTTTCCCGATGCGATATCGCGATATCGATGATCGGCAATCGCAAGCATTGCATTTCCAAAATAAATACCTTCCCCTTCTCCGCCAATGCGATATTGCGATCGCATCGGAAGAAGTTTGTCGCATCGCAGTAACATATGAGTCACCCTGCCACGTCACCTCACTGACGTCATCCACCGTACAGCTGATGTCAGCATCCAGAAAAAGGGAAAAACGCGCAAGCGCGAAAGTCGAGCTTCGGAGCTCCGGAACAAGAAACAGAGGCAGTTTTCGATGCGCGATTAGCGCGAAGCGCTAATCGCACATCGCTACGGGAAATGAGCGATATTGGGGAATCTTTAGCGAATCTTTTGATTCCTTGGCCTGTTTTGCACCAAAAATGCTCGAAATTCCCTGATTTTGCCAAATTAAGTCGATTTGAAGATAGGGAGAGACCAGAGGCAGAGATTAAAGAGTATCAGATCAAATTTGCAAAGAGAAAGCACGTCAAAGAGTATCAGAAAGCGGCGGAGACCATCAATGTAGCGGCAAAGAGTATCAGTGAAGATCTTAACAGCAACCCAAAGCAGGTGAAAATTAAATACCTTCCAGCAAAGTCAAAGAAAAGGGCGAGGCCACTCAAAACTCTCAAATCACTGTTATTGCACATTTAACTCACCCCAGGACAGAACTGCAAATCCCAAAGCATAGTTATTCCAGCAGTGCTGCATCGAGCCACCAAGGGCCACATTGCACTCTTTTTGATCTAGCTACCTCTGACACACTTCAATAGATATTTACCTGCATTTAATTTTGGCACAATTTTAGGTTTAGAAAGCTCTTTTGCAGACCTGTTTTAGGTCAATTGCAATAAATAGATTGAGATATTTGCACTATAAAAGACATCCCTCAATAATGTATTAGGGGGTGGGTTGGTTGGTCAACAAGCTATCTTTAGCTGATTTTGCTCTAGGAGAGACTCGCACTGTAATACTTGATAGTTTCTATAATCAAAGACTGCTTATGAGCTTTGGAGAGTGGATTGTTCACTATGTTTGCCGTTTGAAGAGTGATTATGGAATTATCGTGTTGTTGCATAACTCAATAAGTGCTTATTGCCTCTGTTTTCCATTCATAAGTTACCATCTAAATAGCAGAAAAGAAGATTAGCTTAGAATTTGTTTAATTACACTCTATGCTCAATTTCTGTTGTTTGTTTATGTTTTCCTCTGTTTAGGCATAAATATGAATTCCACATGGCTCATGTTTGCCCTAACCTTAGACAGTTATCCAGGGATTCTTCATTGCCCCTAGATAGAGATCATCCTTCCCTCTGTTAAGATGAGTGAGAGATTCTTAAGTGCCTCTCATTCCTTACCTATCAATCATCCTTTAGTTTGAAAGTTCTGTTATATGCAGCTATCCCGCTCCATATTCCTCTTGTGACCAAGAAACGCACTGGTAATCCTAACCCATGACTCCATGCCCAATGGTTTGAAACTTATCACTTTATGAATTGCCTCTCTGCCTGAAAGCATTTTCCTTCCATCCAAACACAAGCAAAAACCCCTGAACCAAAAAGCTAGCCTAAAATCATCAACAAAGTTAAATCATTAAGAGAGAGCCCTCTCTGATTGCAGGTGGGCTAGAACCTGCAATCCAAAGATTGGTTTGTGGTTACCTCGGCCATATGCCTACAGGATCCTAGGGAAAACCTGAGTGATAACATAATGGCGACTCCACTGGGGAACTCCTCAGATAAACTCATTAAACCAGTCTGCAGCTCCACAGAGGAAGAAACTGACCCCTGAAAGTCTCGGTCGACCTGTGTTTTTTAGAAAAATTTCCCAAAAAATAGATTAGAAGCTGGCTCCTAGAAAGCAAACGCGTAATACACGATCAAATCCTGATCCCAATCGCCCAGCTGTTTTTGAAAATCCGAATTTAATCCCTAAGATCATAAGAAAACAAAAGCAAAAAGAAGACCCAACTGCTGCGAGTCCTGAAACAGTTCAGCCAAGCAGTGTTCCAACCCCAGTCAAAGTTCTATTTCGGTCAACCCCGAGTTCCCCTGGTTCATCACCCCTTTCCCCAAGAAGCTCTTCTACACCTCCACCCTATACTCCTATTACCACTACTACTCCTTCTACCCCGGTTGTTCCTGTTATCCCAGCTGCCCTAGTTTTTCCGCTTATCCCCATCTTCATGGCTAATAGATATGCGCCCTTACAATTGCCTGCTAATCCCGAGGCTATGCCTCAGGACTACCAGACAAAAATCACCTATTTTGATGGTACGAACTCCTGCACCGCCCTACAACATACGAAGAAAATGCAGGATTATTTCGAGAGTTATGAAATTGATGATGACAGTGTAAGAATGAAGATTTTTGTCCAAAGTTTGACTGGTGATGTCAAAACCTGGTTTAGGGCACTTACACCCAATTCCATTCTAAACCCTGAAGCCTTATACCAGCCATTTACTAACAGATGGGAGAAAAAGAAAGATCCCCTACACATACTATCTGAGTATGATACTATCAAAAGAGGACCTCAGGAAACAGTTTTGGATTACTGTGCAAGGTTTAATAATGTTTACAATACAATACCACAAAATTTAAGACCTCCACCTGATCTCGCTTTGTACAAATTCCTTGATGGCTTTGATGCTGAGATGGCATATCAGTTAAGGGAAAGAGCCCCTCAAAGCCTTGCAGAAATGCAAGATGTTGCTGTTAGTGTGGAGGCAAATCTAATTGCTAAAAGAAACAGAGCCAGAACTGAGAGAAGAACCACCTTCAAGGAAGAACCCTCAGCCTTCGATCAGAAGCTAGATGCTATTATCAGTGGCATCCACAGGCTGGGAGACAGAGTAGACAATGTTGAGAGGAAAACTTCATGGGAAGGCCAACAACCCAATGCCATAAGGGACCCGAACTCAGAAAAACTCAAAACACAAACGCTGGAAGGGCCAGTCCCGACCATGATATTAGGCCTCCTTTCCAAGAAAACTATGCGGAGGCATCTACATCTAGTGAGCCCACAGATGGGACTCATATGAACCGGATAGATTTGGAAAATGAACAGCAAATCTTTCTTACTGAAGAGGACCGAGAATACCCTGATGTAAAACAATTTCACACCAAGTCGGGGGAGTCTTTCGATTTCAAACAAGGTTATGATACCGTTGTGTATGAAGTACACTGTTATCACTTAAAACCATAGTTACCTATGTCCAAAGATCTATATAAAATTTTTGATTCAAGTAAATAGGTTTTTAGGTGTGTCACTTTAAGTTTAGTTTTCCAAAGGTATTGACATGAGTCTTTGTTAAAAACCGTTAGATACCCTCTCTCATGATAGTTAAAGCATGTCGTGTCTTGATTACATCATTCTGACTTTGCACAGTTTCGTAGCGTAATATGATTGGCCAGTTTAGCTGCGCAATCATGTTCCACCTTTCCGCAGCATATCATTGAGCAACCATTTCGTAGCGCGGTATGTCATTTCATGATTGCCTGCGCTACGAAATCGGGGATTCGGGTATTTTCTGCATCAGGTTTCCTTGAAATGTCAAATCTTGGGAGGTGAGTCATCAAAAAACCGTTCAAATGTGTCAGTCGACATCCCATCTAGATCATGATAGGATTCATCTCGCCATTAGAGATAGGATCACACACATGTCAATTATGTTAATCAATCTTGTGAGGTAGGGTGGTGCAATTATGTTTATTCATGACTGCATTTAACGTGCCTATTCTATGGTAAGTGTTTCAAAAAACAAAAGGAAGCCGCCCGAATTCTCATTCAAAAGAGAGACTACTGCAAGCAAGCCTGCATTCTGAAAACCGAAGCTGTTGAGCGAATTGTAATTGCTGATTGAGTTCTCTGTGCAAGGAATTTTCTGAGCAAGATGGAAAAGTGAGAACATAGATCCGGGAGATGTCTGAGGACTGAACCAGAGGGACTCGACCTCACACTGAAAGATGAGGGTGTTGCTCGAGCTTTCAAACAGGCGGGTTGCTGGAGGTTCTGTGAAAAACTGAAGGGCGGACATACAAAGGTAACCAAAGCTTTTGCTCTAAACTTTAGTGGCTTGAGTTCTAAAGTCGCATTATTAGAATTCCCTGTATCTCTGCAAGCTATCTCTGCTGTCACCGAGATCCCAAGGAGTGGTCAGGAGTGGTTTAAAAACTACAAGTTTGATACAACTCCATGTAAGGAGTTTTTGAAAGAGCAATATGCCAACGAGGACCTTTCTAAGGCAATACCCAGGCATTATATTAAAGAGCATTATGCTCTGCTTCTCACAGCCATTCAAAAGTACCTCACATGCGAGGGAAGATACACTAAAGTATACTCCTACCATTTCAAACTTCTGTTACATTTTACAGGAAAGGCGTCCATAGATATTCCTTTCTATTTGTTTAGGAGTCTAGGCAAAATGTGCGATAAAGTTCAGTTTAAAAGGGATAATTATGAGACATCTCTCTTCCATCATGGTTTAGTCAAGCTACTGGTGTTAGATAGCCTGCATAAAATCGGGAGGGATTGGGACTCATTCATCTTCATGTCGGGTTTCCAAAGTAAAACCGGTCTAACCCCATTACCAGACAGAGAAAAAGAAGGAAAGACTCAAGAGTCTACAATGGTTGAAGAACCTACACTGGAAACAATGGTCGAAGAGCCTACATTGGCTGAGCCTAAGAAGCAGGCTAGAGACCGAAAGAAACCAAGGAATAAATCAAAGCAATCAGGGAAACCCGTAGTCATTAAAGAGACACCAAAACCATCCAAGGAGAAGATGAAAATTACATCCAAGCCAAGTGAAGTTACACAGGAAACCAGGATCAGAACAAGGAGCCAGTTGAGCAAAGAAAAAGGAAAGTCAATTGCAGTAGAAGACAGCCCCATGTCAAAGGCTAGTCTTAAAGATTTGCTAGAGGCAATTGACTTTGAACAAGCCACATCAGTACAGGTGGAGCCCGTGCCCATTGACCTTACACAATCATCTCCTGATAGCTCTAAGAAATCAAAAGCCTCAAAAAG
The DNA here is from genome assembly GCA_000404065.3 of Pinus taeda. NCBI lineage: Eukaryota > Viridiplantae > Streptophyta > Pinopsida > Pinales > Pinaceae > Pinus > Pinus taeda. Next base: position 21,703 of record APFE030287957.1, on the reverse strand, counting down.
GCTAAGATTCGAGGAGGCTGGGAAGGAATTCATGGTCAAGCCTCGAAGGCCAATCACTAGAGCTCAAGCACAAGCAGCAGAACAAATCCCAAAGGATGAGAAGACTGCCAAGGTAACAATAAAGCCAACCAAACCATTGCCTAAGATAGAGAAACCAGAAAAGGCAGAAAAAATAGAGAAGGCAAAAAAGGCAGAAAAGGCAGTGAAGGCAGAGAAGGTACAGGAGACCAAAAGAATAATCTATACCAGAGAGCAGACCAAACAAAAAGGAAAGCAGGTAGCTCAGGCCAAAGAAACAAAGGAGAGCAGAAAGAAAGAGGTAAAGGAAAAGACTCCTTTGGTTAAGAAAGATAAAACCTCATCCACTAAGGAAAAATGGGAAGCAGCTGATAAGGAGATGGCTGATTTGGAAAAGACAGTATCAGAGATTGCAGCCATGGAGAGTGAACTTGCAAAGCTGAAGGCTCAGCTAGGCAAGTTAGCTGCTAAATGAATTAATTTTCAATGTTGCTCCAAGTTTTTTCATGTTATTTAAGTTAATTAATGTTTTTGAGGCATGTATTAAAGAGAGGATAGTAAGCAATTTTGGGACCAAAGATGAAGCTGTAACAGTCTGAAATAATTGAAGACTGTGTTTTTGCAAAAAACAGCAGTTTCGTAGCGCGCTACGAAACTGCTGTAGGTGACTGTTTTTAAGAGAAAATTCGAAAACAATGCTGAGGTCATCAAATTTTGTGGGGAAAGGCTTCGAGGATGGAAAGGAAATCACCATGGTTGCTTAAGCCTTCAAAGGTTGACAAATGTAAATCTTATGCATAAAGGTAAAATATTTTGTCTTTACCAAGTTTCATAAAGTACCTTTATGACCACAGAATTAGGGTTTCTGGTAGGATTACCAGAATTTTGAGTTCAACACCTGGCAGTATTCGTAAAGCATTCAGATTTTTCAGGCATATGGTGTTATGGTATGGTCATTAAGGTCATCATACAACTTCAAGCATTTTAGTTAGAAAATGAACATGGACTAAAACAGGGACCGGGAAAACAGAGGATATTTCTCCATCAAAAGGCTGAGTCAGCAAATAACTCAGAATCCAAGGCAGCCAATCAGCGAATACTCCTCAAACATATTCCAGCTCCTACAGGAAAAGCACAGCTGTCAAAGATCAGGAGGGAATCAAGCAAACGAGGAGATGGTAGCAGAATTTGATTAGAAAGAGGACTCTTTTGTATTTAAAGCACAATACCTCTGTATTTAATGAATTAGTTTCAATATGGATAAGGTAGTTAATCATAGTTTTTCGAGCTCCCCTCATGCTGGAGGAGGAGACTCAAGATAGCTTAGTTTTATTTCCTATAAATAGGAAAAACTCTGATGTATCAAGGGTTGGAGACTTTTATGAACAAGACAGAGTTTTCTTATTGGTGTATGTACTGTTCCTTTTTACAGTAATATAAAGTTTGTTGTTTCTTCCCAAGATTCATCCTGTGTCTCATATGTTTCAGAATGTATGTGGTTTTGGTTCTATGCATCTTATTTTACAGTTCACTAGACATGCAATCACTCTGAATTCATCATTGATGCTCAGACTTCCTGTGCATGTCTTGTTGAGTTGAAGTTCTTCCTGGTAGATGTTTTGGACAGTGAGACATTATATGCCTTGGTTTCCATGATTCAATAGTTACTTGTTTACTGTAAAAATGTATAACTCCATGAGCCCAATGGAAGAGGCCTTTATTTTGTTGTTCCAACCAGCTTAAACTTAATTCACTGTTTTAAGAGTTAGCCATCTTTTTGCCCTTTAATGCATATCAAAACCTGTGAGAGAGCCCTCTCTGACTAGGGAGGCTAATCCTTAGTCTAAAGTCTGGTTCGAAACAGTTGCATGAGATCTTACTAAGTAGCAGCCCTTAGTACATGGTTTTGTGACAACAGGCCTATTGGATGACATGCAAGAAGTTGACTGGAAAAATTCCCTTTAGTCTTGTATATGGTGTTGAGGCAGTGATTCCCATGGAATACATTGTTCCTCGTTTGCACATAGCAGCACTCACAAGTATGACAGATCGTGGAGCCCTGGAAGAGAGGCTTGCACAGCTGGCTGAGCTTGAGGAAGAAATATTTCTAGCTGGATTTTACCAACAGGTCCAAAAGTAGTGTGAAAAAGCATGGTATGATTGACACATTATGTTGCGCACCTTTAAGGTAAATGACCTAGTTTTGTTATATGATAGTAAGTTTGATAAATTTCCAGGCAAATTCAGAATGCATTGGGCAGGGCCCTATGTCATTAAGGAGATAACTGATGGAGGAGCGGTACAGTTGGTCAAATTGAATAGAGATCCCTTCCTAGGAAAGGTGAATGGTAGTCGATTGAAGCCATAAACCGGTGGTACGGCCATGTGATTATATGGAGGTAGCATAGTCTTAGCTCTATAGGTAGCTAAAAGGAAGTGCAGGACTATAAACTACACTACCTAGGATGGGAGTTGTGCGATTGGAGGATTGTGGGAAGCAAGGAAGTGTCACAAGGTTCACAACAGTGCGAAGGGAGCTACGTTACCCAGGAAGAAATTGTGCAGGTTGGCCGGAAGGTAACCATTAAAGTCACTATTCATGATTTGAGGGTAGAAATGCGGCCAAATGGAGTGGGCGGCTGGAATTTAAGATGGAATTTATGGGTCAGATCCTTGAAAATTTGCCGCCAATCTAGCATTAATGAACCAAATGTGGGGGGAACGGTCGGATTTGAATACCAAATGCCCTATAAATTACAGGTGGCTGCCTAGCGAAAAACACTTGGCATTTTGAACATTGAGTTGTTGAGCTCTCAGGCGCACGTGAATCGAGAATTCTTTGAGGCTTTGATAGCGAGTCTAGCATTTGTGAACATACAAGAGACATCGCTAGCACTATTGGGAAGCATTATGTCGTTACCCATAGAAGTTATAGACACCGAAGAAGTAGCAGAGGAGTCGGTGCCAAAAATTGCTATGGAGGCAGAAGAAGATGCCCCAGAGATTTTCGAAGTATTAGCGGAAGTCCCCAAATCATCAAGGACACTGACACCAAATCTGACCCAAACCAAGGAGAGCGTGAAGGATAAGAAAGGAAAAACACCTGCAATACCGATGCGCGCATTTCCAAGAAGAAACCCACCAAAGTACAAGCCCACCACATAGGAAAAGGGAAAAGCCATCAATATGAAGCTGGAGGAGGAAGAAATCAAAGACATTTCGATGAATGATGAGGATGTGGGAATAAACATGGAGGAAGTTAAAGCCTAGGGTGCTGACCCTATCACTCGATTGCCTGACTAGGTCCCTCAACGCAAGGGCAAGACCAAGGTACCAAAAGATATCAATGAGACTAAGGTCCCCATGCAAACCCCTTTGTTGCTGGATGAGATTGTTTTTGAAGGACCGTGCTTGGCACAGGTTCCTCTATTAAAACTCGAAGATTAGGACTTGGTTGACCATAAGAAATTCCCACACTTCGTGATCAAGTAACTGATGTGCCGCATTATTGATACAAATACTGGAATGACCACATTGGAGTTGCGGAGGTGGCTCAAAGGAGTAGACAAGCTATGTCTGCTCAACATGCTATGAGTGTTACACTACAACCGCACCCCAATTACAGTCTTGGTCATCAAGCAGCTGCTATGCTTGGTGCATGATGGATGTCTATGGTTGGAGGAGCCAATACCCATCACTGACAGATTGATCCATATGATCACATAGTTTCCCTACATAGGATGAAATCTGGCCATGATATTTGGCGGAAAGGGTGGTGAGAAGGCCCTTGCAGAGGCCATGAAGGAGAAGTTTAAGTTGGTCAAAAATCCATGCGGATATGCTATATCAAGCATCAGTGACCCTGCTATAAAGGTGGCTATGTAGATTTTGGTAGGAAATGTGATGAGGAAGTGTTGCACAGATGAGGTGCCAGTGCTTGTCATCGCACTAGAAGCCTAGTGCACTGAAGGAGTCCAGTTCAATTGGTTGGACTATCTCTATGGAGAGTTCCTGGTGAACTACTGCAATGCATAGGAGATTAGCAAGACATTCCACTATGCGTCGCTCTTACTGTCTATTGTGCTGGTGGCATGGGAGATGCCAGAGGACACTCAATTCCCTTCGGTCATGGCAGACCTTCAAGAGGCAGTGAAGTACACTTCACTATGGGTGACCAAGGATGTGCAGTACATCAAGTACAACAATATCTTCTAGATCTTGATGGAGCTAAACATCCGCATGGCCATCAATCACAAACCGCGGTTGTCGCCTACAGTGTTTTCCAACTGGCAGGGCTACGCAAAGTTTAAAGAAGATTTTCACCATGTGTCCATCAGGATGTGGAAGGACCCTATGAAAACATGGTATGACTTTCCTTACCTAGAAATGGATGACACCATTGACGCAGTACTTGATTGCTAGCCGAAAGAATGGCACACTACAAAAGACTTGGTGGTGGGAGGAAGAAAGTCTGCTACGTAGAGAAGGATGGAGGAGGCCAAGCTCAAAATGATGCATCTGGCTGAAAAGAGAAAGAAGGAGGCTGCTGACAAGGTCCAGGTAGAGCCCAATGCTACTTAGTAGATGGAGAGGCAAACAGGTGGAATAGAGTAGGTCTCTGACAAAGGCATGTAGTCACCTTCACTTGAGATAGAAGAAAATATGAACGAGCAAACTGAGTAGCACGACGCAGACCCACAAGTGATGTCCACTCGCATCAATCATCCAAGAGAGCAGGAGAAAGGAGGGTCCAGGAAGAAATCCAAGGTCACCAAGCCATTGCTAGACCCAATCACCCTCATAGAGGGTGATTTGCATGACATCGATGACACAGTGCAGGACGTCACTGTGGAGGCCCTACAACAGTTTGAGCAGCAACAAAAACCAATCTTGGGGGCTATCTAGATAGGTTTGTAGGAGCTACATACGACACATCACAAGTTGGAATAGTGTCTTCCAACCTTGCTATCATCACTTCAGAGGCTATCAAGACACTACGCACGAAGGCCTCCAGTGTGATATTGCTGCCTGATGGAGCACTGACCACAAAGAATGAAGCTGACAAGCCCAATATTAGTGACCTCAAGGGAGTACGGTTGAATCTAGTAGTGCTCCCTAGCAAGGTGTCCACCTATTCTAGGACGGAGTGATTGCAGAGTTGAGGGCCTATGAGCACCACACCCTATAGTTGATTAGTGAGTAGGAGATTAATAATGAGCAGATGAAACTACAGCGAGACTCTTGCATTACCGCTGTGACCGAGGCGACTGAACAAAACATGAGTATAATGCAGGTCATTGATGAGGCATGTTGAATGGTCCTGGAGTTGGCCATTCCTGAGGAAGAACCAGCTGAGGTACGCATCCACAAACTAGCTACAGGGGTGCATGAAGCTCGTACAGAAATGGCGAGATTTCAGTTGGAGTTGAACCTGCAGATCATAGAGTTACAATTGAAGGCCCAACCTTCAACTCCTCCAGAAGTGAAGGATCAGTGTGCAACCACTATCACAGAGACAATAGTGGCAGTTGACAATGCAGTAGCAGTCTACACACAACTTTTTGAGCAGTCATTCAAGGTCATGAAAAGCTTGCAGGAGGAACCTAATGTACATCGACTGGAGACAGAAGCGAGCAAGTTACATAAGTGCTATGATGAGGTCAAAGGCACAACGTGAAAAATCATACTCACACAGAGACTGAAGAAGCTGCAGGAGGCCAAGCGACTGAAAGAACAAGTGGACGTAGCACTACACAAGGAATTAGTATTGAAGGCACGACTAAAGCACTAGCTAGATGACACTTATACAGTTACAACCTCTATTGAATGAAAGCTTGCGACTCTACAAGTAACTCAAAAAACGCTTTAGGCTGACAGTTCTAGAACAATGACTGAGTAGATGGTCAAAGACGTGAAGTAGGCGGTCACACAATGCACTGCCGAGGTTGCGGTCATAAAGGCCGAGCTAGGAGGTCTTCACACTAAGATCTTTGTACCTGCCGAGTGACTCTAGGGCGAGTCACGATGTTTATGTTGGGGGTCGGTTGGGAACGGGATCTCCCAAGGATAATTTTGGGGCTAAAATCCCATGTTTTGGGTCGAATTTTGTAATAAAGTTGTAAAGACTTCGCATTTTGTGGTCGTGGAGCACGAAGGTGTCATGAGTCATAAGGGGTTGTACACCCTTATTTTGTAAAGTAAATTTGGTTGTAAAATATCTACCCATGGTCCACGTACCATGGGATTGTATAAAAAGAGCTAAGTAAGTAAGCTCTAGGTAGTTTTTTAAGTAGTAAGTTTTTGGTAGAAGAAGTAAAAAGCCATGAGCAATAAGGAAAGAAGTCTAAGTTTTAGGTCATAGCATAGGTAGAGGCTCTGCAGCTAAGTGCGCAGAGGCCTAGGTTAGAACTCCACAACTAAGTGTGTGGACCCTTGCAGCTAAGTGTGCAGGTCAGATAGAGTCTGTAATCATCTGAAGATATCAATAAAGAGAAGCATTTTGCAAATTCTATGTTTGTGTTTCCTGTTAATGCATCTTGTCATATTATGTATGAATTTAATTTATAATGCTTATGTGATAGGAAAATGTATGTAATTACATTGGATAATTGAACGCAAATAAGGATATCTGTTTACACATCGCTAACTATGATTGTTTAATAAGATAAGTAAGACACTTAAGCTAGATTGGGAATCTACACAATACGTTGCTCTAGCAGCGTGAAAGTACCTGAACCAAAGGTTAGGGTTGTGCGAAGGTCAATCATACCCTTTTGTGGAGGTATTGAAAGACAGAATAAAGTGATAGAGAGATAAAGCCCTAGAACTTAACAACCTACACGAAAGCAGGAACAGAAGGAATAAACCAACATCACAACCATATTAGGGTGCAGAAACTTGGTTCCAACATCCCCCCATACTACTTCGGGTGATACTTCGGTCCATGCTTTGCAAGCTGATGCTGAAAGGGATAGTAGGGTAGGGATTTCTTTGGCTAGCTAACACTGATCCTGGGTCAAGCCCCACCAAGCCAACAATGTGTGTGTACTAGCTCCTCCTGTTGGTGTACGATGGGTGTCTATGGCTTGGGGAGCCCATCCTAATCACAGACATGTTAATTCATCAGATCACCAAGCTACCCTACAAAGGGGTGGACCTTGCCAAGGAGTTTGGAGGGAAAAGTGGAAAAAAAGAGTTAATAGAAAAAATGAAGTTTGAATATGGGCTCGTTAAGAAGTCGTGCGAATATTGTATCCACTCTATTTAGGACTAGGCAGTGTGGTTCACTGTCTTGATTCTTGCAGGAAAAATCATGAGGAAATGTTGCACTGACAAAGTACTGACGCTCGTAGTATCACTAATATCCTAGTGTGTGAAGGGAGTTCAATAAAACCAGGTGAAGTATCTATGCAAAGAGTTCTAAGAGAACTATTGCGAGGCTCGGGAAGAGAGTAATCCCTTCCACTATGCATGGATTTTAATGTCTATCATTTTAGTAGCTTGGAGATTGTTGGAGGACAATCAGTTTGCCCCGTAGATGGATGATTTACCTGAGGCAACGAGGTTCACTTCGCTGTGGGCAACAAAGGATCAGGAAAGGATCAAGGAGTCGAAATTTTTCTAGATATTGATGAAGATGGACCTTCGAATGGTTATTAGTCAGAGGCCAAGGTTGTCACCACCCTTGTTTGTGCAATTGACGACCTTTGCGGAGTTCAAGGCTGATTTCCACAATGTTTCAATATGAGCATGAAAGGACCCAAAGCACCTATGGAATAAGCTGCCATATTTGGAATCTAAGATGGACGTGTAAGAGATCGTGGGGAGTTGGCCAGCAAAGTGGCGTGTACCCATGGAGCTTGGTGTAGGTACAAGTAAAGGTGTAGAGAGCTCTATTCCATAGTAGAATACTACACAGAAGCATGAGGAAGAAGCTCAGAAGGCTGTGCGAGCTTTGGCTGAGCAGAAGAAGAAGGAAGTTGTAGCTAAGGTAGCTATAGAGTAGGAATGTGCTGAGAAAGAGCAAACCGCAAATGAACATGCTAAGAAAGAATGCTCAGACACAGAGGAAGTCAAAGGATCAACTTCGCAACACACAGATGAGCAGGAACTTTCAGGGCAAGAGGGAGGCAGTGGAGAGGAGTAGAGCACTCCCTTCCTCTTGAGGAGGTGTGATCAGGAGCAAACTGGTGGATGGTGAAAAAAGCATAAGTCTGATAAGAAGATGCTCATTGAATCGACGGTGTGTTACACAACATTTTGTCACTATCCCTATACTCCCTATCCACGATCCTGGAGGACTTCTACAGTGAGCCTGGCATCCTTTCCCATCATGAAGAAACTCTTGGTATGTCCCTCTTCACGAGCAAAGTAATTCCCCTTTACATCATTTCTCAAGAATCTTCCTTTGTCCTAGTTTACAAGACCAATGCTGTTGACTAGTTTCCTCCTAGCACTAATTTGCAGAGATTAAAACTAGACCTCGTGCCATACAGAGTGACTAATCCATTTTCTAGTCACGCTGATCCTCGTTTGGAAGTTTTTTTAAATATGGAGCCGAAGCTTCCATGTCAATAAGTTCTGTAATGGAAGTATGGTAGATGGTTGGGTCGGATGGAGCTGAGAAAGTCAGTTTGGGCTCCTTTCTCCTATTAGGATGGAACAAAATCAAGAGATAAGACCTTCTCCCATGATAAGAGGAACCATCTCCCATCCATCCAATCTATATAAACCTCTCTTTTTCCTAAGAAAAAGCTAGTTGGAGTTTTGGAGTAAGTTTGAATAATCAGCAAGTCATCTGTGGCTTGTAGCTTTCTAGTGTATGTTTGAGGGAGGATAGTGTGTTTTGGTTTGGTTTAAGACCAGAGGAAAAGAGGCCTTAAAAATTCCATTGTTGGGGCTATCCATGAAGTGCTAGCAGAAGTGTGGGGACTCAGATACATCAGAGGAGACTCGCAATGTTAAGGCCCTAATTTTAATCTCTTTCTGATTTATATAAATGAAACTATTGATTGATTTCCTACATAAAGTGCCATTTTACATCTTTACGGCTTAATATTCCTTGACCTATTAAGTAGGCTGAATACAATATTGCATGCTATAATGTTTGTTGTTGTTGTTGTTTACTTGTTTCAAGTATTTGAAGGAAGGAAATAGAAGATAGGCTGGAGTGAGGAAATAGGATCATCACCAAGCAGAATAGCGTTCTAAGAGGTAGGCCCTCTTAATTGATTCTAGATTAAGGATATTTTCCATGCATTCTTTATTTGTGGCTACACATTCTCTCTCGAGCTAGAGGAATTGTTTTTGTCCGCACTGAGAATCTACTTGCACCACAAATTGGGAACTCCGCTGGGGAGCCAATTCTTTTGTTTGATTGATTGATTTTATGGTTTTGTGTGAACTTTTCTAGTATCACCATTTCCCTTTAGTTTTATCTTCCTTGCTTGGTTTATTGCTCTGAGTCTGAAATTTACAATGGCAGGTCTGGTTTTGGATTTTGGATTTTTTTATTTTTTTCTTGAAATCCTCGATCAATGCTCTTTTTGGAAAAAATTCATGCTGATCAGGCCTATCAGTCCTAGTTTTTAGTTAGGCAGTCACTCCAGTCATGTTGATCAATGCTTGTTGTCAGTTAGGCTATCGCTTTGGTCGTTTGATCAACGTGAGTTTGTGAAAAACAATCGCGTCGACTCCTGTAGGTGAAGACCAAGGTTTCCCCTAGCTCATAACTAGTGTGTCTTGCCCTTCTGATTTCTATTTCTTAGCTTGTTTTGATTGTATTCTCTCTCGCTGGAAAGATCTTTTAGCTTGGTTTATATTCCTATTTGGTTTGAATTTTCTTCTCCTGGTTTCTTGAGTTCTTAGATGGTTTGTAACCCTAGGGCATCTAGGTCGTCTTTCATTCACCTATTTGCGTGCTCAGCAAGTCAAGTCGATAGTCAAGTTGCTCCTTACATTTCATTTGTAGTCCTTTTGTTTCTTTGATTTCCATTTAAAAAGTTTGAAAAGTTTCGTTTGTTGATTGAGTGTCTCTTTTCGGGCATAGATCACATTTCCCATATTTTTTTGGTTGAGTCTTTGCATCACTAGTTTGGAAGGAATTCTCTTTTGTGCTTTGGATTTGCTCGAGGTTGATTGTATTGGAAATGCTTAATTGAAGTGTTTGTGAAAGATTTGTTTTCTCATTTCATTGAAAAATACATAATTCTAGTTTGCTAAATCAATAGTTACATTAATTAACATCATTGAAGACTAGAGTTGCATCGTCATTTTCATTGGAAAAGAAATGAATTCTCTTTAATATTAAAAGGGCTAGTTGAAGTGCATTTGATAGGAAGATTCAGTGCATTTTGGAGATTTATTAGAGAAATATTTCATTCTTTAATTGTTGCATTGATTTTGTCTTCCCTATCTCTCAATTAGTGTTAATTTTCATCGAAGACAAAGATCTATTTTCTCATATAGTTGCATGTAGGAGTTTTTTTTTTCTGTTGACATCAGTAAGGCCTTGTAATTGAAACCTAATTCAAGATCAACCATTAAAATGTATTGAATTAACCTAAGGAAGCATTGAAACTTAACGCTTATATTTAGAGGTCTAGGCTAGAGAGTGTTCCAACATATTTAAACCTAGCAGTTGTCATTCGCTTCGACATTAGATAAGGCTACTACAGACTTGTGCTCCTCATACCATTGCATATATAAAGGGATACCCCACTAGGTTTGCAATCCTTTATCTGTAGGAAGCCGAGTCTACCGCTTTTTAAACCTGATACACCGAACACAACATTTGTGGAGATTGCCTGCTTGTACTTTTTCAGTTTGTTGGGAGGTATTCTACAGTTCAGGGTTACCTTGTAGTGCCTTTTGCCTAGATTATCCTGAGTAGTTGTTTTGGTCCTTTTGACTCTTTAAATTTAAAAGATCACCAGGCGCTTGTCCTTTCGAGCTCATTCAAACTGAAGAAGACTAGAGTCACATTTTCCCCTTTTCTCGACTCTTAAAACATGAAAAAAAAAGAGTTTTCTTTCAGCTTTTTAAATTTAACTACCCAAAAAATATCCTTGGTTGAAGTTATCTTCATTAATGATTCTTTAGGGTCGATTCCAATGGCAACATTCCCAGAGTCTACCAGTTAAGGATTCCCCTCGGATGGGAATCCTGGTCCTTTTCCTTCTTTTGGAAATGCTGCTACTCCTTATATGGAAACATTGTCCCTCCTTGGTTTAACCATTAGTTTACATATCTGGCTATTTTTGACCTCGGTGGTCCCGAGTGTCTCGACCCCTACCTCTCCATCTCCTTCATTTGAACCACATCATGTTGATTCTAAGGTTGACCTCTCGCCTTGTTCACCCTTCTGTTATAGACATTTTTTGGCACTGCAAACCCAATCATAAATGTCCATAAACTGAGGGCTCCTAAGTCCCTAAAAGTGTTGCTTCACTACCTAAAGGAACAAGGTCAGCTGATTACATCATCTCCCAAAATTTCTCCACTAAACACTGCTTAGAAATGGTCAAAACTGGACCATAGTGAATACCCAGTGCAGAGGGTGCGATGCATATCACCTTCCCAGTGTAAAGGGTACGATGCATACTGAATGGCCCCTCTGTAGGGTGTGATGGGAAAGAATGGACAAATGGCAGAGACAGTTTGCGAGGTGGAAGATCATGGAATCTTCCAGAAGCTTCCCCTCTGACACTTACCTCTCTGTTTTCGACTAGGGATGAGTAAGAGATCATCAGTCTCCAAGTGGAATCAAGAACTATAAAAAATAGGACACTAATCAAGACCCCAGAAGATGACTCACCCCTCTACAATCATCTATATATGGATCCCTCATCACAGAGATCCAGAGGTTGGAATTTTGGATCTTGTAGAGAAGTGTTGTTGGTTTTCTGGTGAAACTTCATAGTGCTGGGTGATCTAAGCTTTACTTGAGGTGAAGAAGGGATTTCTTGCTGGAGGATGATGCTGGGTTAGAACAATTGGTTGT
>APFE030287956.1:25509-98133 GCA_000404065.3 Pinus taeda | reverse complement strand
GCACTTATCATTTCCATGACTAGGCCCAGAGTTTTGGCCAGAGTGAGAGTTGGGTTTGGCTTTTGATTTTTGAAGATGCAGCTGTTCCTGGAGATCCAAATTTGCCAACAGAGAGCAGATGGAATGCATCTCCAGATTCGAGTGATTATGGATTTGCCTTTTCTTGCATGGGGGTAGCCTTTTTCCCAATTTCTGTTTAGAGTTGTGAGTTGATCAAAGTTTTCTCTAGGTAACCTCAAAGGGCTGATAATTTGATGCCAGTAGGTTTGGGCAAAGGAGAAATCAAGGAATAAATGTTGGCTGCTCTCCTCCTCCAAACAGCAAAGGCAGCACATTGAAGGACCTTGAATCCCTTTTTTTTGGGATTTTCAGCAGTGAGGATCTTCCTTTTAGGAGGGTCCACACAATTTTTTTTTTATCTTTGGGAGGCATTCATTCTTCCAAACTACTGACCGAAGGTTCCAGTAATCTAGGTTATTGCTAGATTGGAGGAGCTGATACCCATCTTTCACTGTGAACTTTCCTCCGCTTGGATCCCAAACGATGCTGTCTTGAGAGGTTTTATTTGTTGGGGCAACTCCCATCAGCGTTCTTTTCAGGTTTGCCCACTGATTTTTTAGGTGATTTGGGAGAGGAAGGTCCCTCCAAGCAGACCAACTATTATGGTTCCAAACCGAGATGTCATATAAGGAATTAATGCTTTTTTCCTCCATCCATATTTTTAGGGGTCTAAATTGCTGGTAATGGTTTCTTAGCTTCGAACCCATTATTCTATTTGTCCAGAGATTTATATATTTTCCATTTCTAGGGGACTTTGAGATATGATTTTTGATTTGGGGAATGACTTTTTTGATGAGTCTCCATGCTAGAGTGCATGGTCTTTCCACGATCAGATCAATGAGTACCTTAGAGTGCTGCCCATTAAGGTATTTTTTTTTTAGATCCTCGACCCACCAGTTGTCTTTTTCCATTAGAATTCTCCACACAAGTTTAAATCCTATCGCTTTATTAGTTAGGCTTGGAATTTTGATGGATATGCCACCTTTTTCGAAGGGAAGGATCACCTGGTCCCATCGGACCAGACTGAATTTTTTTGTGTCTTGTTTCCCTCCTTGGCAGAGAAAGCCTCTCATAATTAGCTCCATTTGTTTTGTGGATGCTAGCTGTAGCCAAAGTGACAGCATATTGATAAATAGGAAGGGATGAAAGAAGAGCTTTAATGAGGATGGTCCTGCCCGCTAGGTTTAACCACGACAACCCCCAACTTTGAAGATGCCCTCTCATTTTTTCTATGTGCTTGTTCCAAATCTCAGGCTTGACAACTTCCTTCGCCAAAGGAAGGCCAAGATAGGAAAAGTGACTCCAGTTTCTTTGGACCGGGATATCCATGATTAATGAGATTCTTTGCATTACTTGGAGTGAGACATTCCAAGTGTATATTATGCACTTTTTGTTGTTAAGCAATCCCCCTGAGACATCGAAGAGAGTGTCTAGGATTCTCTTGAATCTCCTTGCAATTAAGCTTGAGGCTTCTCCTATTAAGAGAGTGTCATCGACAAAGAGTGAATGATTGATTTCTTTTATTCCTCTCGCTATACTTATGCTTGTTATCTCCCTTTGTTTACTTAGATTTTCTAGATGTATTCTTAAAGTTTCTGCCATGATGATGGAAAGGAAGGGTGAGAGAGGGAAACCTTGTCTCAGTCCTTTGGAGCTTCGGAAGTAGCGACTAGGCCTGCCATTGATTAGGGGGCTGTCCAAGGATTTGAGATGCATTCCATAATGATGTTTATAAATTTGTTAGAGATTCCAAACTTTCGGAGAATAGTTGCTAGGAATTGGTGATTGACCCTATCGAAGGCATTTGCCATGTCAATTTTTATGACCATACCTCTTTCGTTTCTGTGCAAACTGCTGTGAATTGCTTCTTGGACCAAAAGGACATTATATGTTTTTTGTCTTTTAGGGACAAATCCTCTTTGGTTCTCTGAAATGAGAGTGGGCAAGAGATTTTTCAATCTATTTGCCAGGATTTTAGTGACGATTTTATAAGATACATTATAGAGAGAGATGGGTCTGAAGTGATCGAAGGAGAGAGGGTTTGGTTCCTTGGGGATAAGCGCCAAATGGGAAGTTTTTGTATTTTCTCCCATCTTGGTTTTTTTGAAAATATTTTTAACCATCCTGATAAAATATTTCTTTATTATGTCCCATTGAGTCCTATAAAAAGAAATTGTGAAGCCATCAGGCCCGAGAGCCTTGTCTGGTTGCATACTGCACACGACATCTCTGATTTATTCCTCCGAGACTTCCTGATCCAACTCGCTGTTTTGTTGCTCATTGATTTTACATTCCATTGGAAGGAGGAAGTCCACGCTGTCCAAAGGTTGATAGTCAGCAGTTAAGAGAGATTTGAAGTGGTTGTGGGTTGCTTCTTTGATTTCCTCTTGCTCTCTTAGTTCTTTACCCTCAGCAATGATTTTGTCTATTTGATTTCCAGCTCTTCTGAGCTTGAGATTGTTGTGGAAGAAAGATGTGTTTTTATCTCGCACGCTGAGCTAGAGGCATCTCAATTTTTTTCTCAGCTCCTCTTCCTCGGCTCTATTCTACCTGTATAATTCCATGAAGATTTCGTTTTCTTGAGTTTGCTCTTCCTTTGATGTTTGCTAGTCCTCCTTTTCCTGATTCCATTTTTCCAACTTTCTATGCAACTTGATTTTTTTGTTTTTCTCTATTGTTGCATTCTCTTTTGCCCACTTTTTGATTGCTATTCTTAATAATTTTAATTTGGATTCCCAAACAAAGTGGGGAAAGCCAATGACTTCCAACTCCCAACTGTCTTTGATGATCTTGCGAAAATCCTCCTTGCTGTCCCAAGTTTTACTATATTTGAATGGAATTGGGCCGAGATTTCCTATTCTATCTAGAATCAAGGCCACTGGCTTATGATCTGAAGCTGTGGCATGGACGGTCTTGCTTTTTATGGAAGAGAATCTTGGTGCTATACTTTCATGGGTTAAAATCTTGTCGAGTATTTCTTTGATATTTTGAGTTCCTTCTCTCTTATTGCTCCATGTAAATTTCCCATTGCATGGTGGAATGTCAATGAGTTTATGAGTTTCTATTATTTCTTCTAGAGAAGCTCTTAATGGGTTAGCAAGATATTTTCCTCCCATATTTTCTTCAATGTTTCTTATTAAGTTCAAGTCACCACCTAGAACTGCCTTCCTTTTTTGACATTCCTGCAACTTTGATTTGATAGAATCCCAACAGTATGCTTTGTCCTTGTAATGATTTGGAGCATAAATGTTCAGCACAATAAATTATTCTTTTGTGGTTTTATTTTTGAATCAGTTCTGACCCACTGGTAAGTTGATTTTTGGCTAATGAGGTCCCATTTTCTCTTGTTCCACAATGTGCCTATTCCTCTTGAGGCACCCAATGAGTCTGTTACTGTTCCTTCAAAGCTTTTGTGTCTTTTTGTAAATTTTTGGAAGTCTTGGTTGGACATTTTGGTCTCTTGGATCAGAAATATCTGGCTGCTCTTGGCTGATGATATCCCGAGCTGCGATGGATTTTAGAGAGGAGCCCAGGTCCCTGCTATTCCAAGAGACCAAAATCATTACTTGTTGGATTTTTGGTGAGCCCCACTCTTCTTCTTTATCTTTTCCCCACTTCCTCTTTATTTGGCAAAAAAAGAGTCCATCGGTTGTTGAGTACCTGTGGCCATTTTTTTAGCTGTTGTTTCGTCTCTTATTTCTTTATTTGATTTCCTAGCTATTTTTTTGTGGTTCTGAGTTGTTGCTTGCTTCTTTGACTTTGTTTCTTGTTAGAATACGGTCTATGGTGGGAGGGGGTGAAGGGAGGATCTGAGAAGGGGAGTGGGTGACTGCTAGAGCATTGGCTGGAGGAGGAGAGTGGGGGGATGAAGGATCTTCGTCCTCCAAGGATTCAAAGGGGTTTGAAGTAGAGGGTAATGGTTGAGTCAAGATGGGAGGGGGGGAGCAGGAAGCAGCGTGGATTTCTGGGGGAGGCTTTGGTTTTGGGCTAGACTGTTTGGGGTTTGTTTTCTTTTTTTTTTTAATTTGTTCCCATGTGTCTTCATTGGCTTCAACATTTTCATTCATTTCATTTTCTTTTAGTTTACTACACCTATTAGCAAAATGACCATATTCATGGCATACTTTACATTTGAATGGGATTTGTTCATAGTTCAGCTGCTGAATATGGGTCCATTGGTCCACTTTGATCTTGATTGCTTCCGGAAGGCCCTTTCCTAAGTTGAGTTCAACACGGATCCTTGCACATGCGTGCATGTTATCCTTTGGTTTGCATCTTTCGATGTATTTTCCAACAACGTTCCCAATGGTTTTAACCGATTCATCTCCCTAGCAATGAAGAGGGAGATGGGGCAAGCGAACCCAAATCGAGACTGCATTAGGTATATCCATTTCTGGGTCGAAGTCAGGGGACCATCTATTCAGGTAGAGACCTCTTGAATCCATGAAGTAGGGACCATTTCTGAAGATGAGATTCCAGTCTTCTTTGGTTTCAAAGAGGAATTTGCAGTAACCCCTTCCATATAATCTTATGGCGATTTTTCCTTAGATATTTGCATTCCAGTTGCGCTCCACCCATTTCTGAACAGCTCTGGAGGAGGGCCACAGGCCAGTGAATTGTCCAACCAGACCTCTCTTTGCTAGAGAGATCGTTGCCTTCCCTGGGAGACTAGGAGGAAGGGAGATTTCTGGGATGTCATCCAGTTTCTTAACTAACTTTGAAGCTGTGGGTTTGTTTCAAGTGGTTGCATTTTCAGAAATGAGAGAGGCAAAGATCTCAGCCTGGTGTTCATTGTCTTGCATTTGGGATGGATCATTCCCAGCCATGGGAAGGCTAGAAGGGAGCTAGTTGTAGCATTGGCCGAAAGAGGAGGGTGGGGCCCGACTACGGGGGAGCCGGTGAGGATGATTGAAGGCCCAGCAACAGGGGCTACCAGGCAAGAGGCCTGTAGAGGGCCGCAGGAGGCAAGGTTGCAGGGGCGCGGGAGCTCCAGTTCAAAATCGCGCGGCTCTCAGATTAATAATATTATTAATTTAAATTAATAATATAGAGATTTTTTAACAACCTTGACCCCTCCCCTTGGGCCTTGGTAAATCTAGCCATTAGAAATCTTTTTTATCCATTGCCCAGTCAAATATAGCTATTGGAATGACCTGCATTCCCTATTTAACATATCGCTCATATTTATTCTTCAACTTGTCCTAACGATGAACCACACTGATTGGTTGGTTCGAAACGCTTCGACAAATGATTTTTTATGTGATTTTGCCAAAATTATTTTCACAAACATGTTATGGATCATAGAAGTCTCAACTCTTTCATAATAAATTATTATACAATCAAAGTTATATTACACATTTTAAAAGTAAAGAGTTTTTTCCATGTTTCCTTTTTAATTATCTATAATACTATTCTTATTTGTATTAATCTAAATTTTCAATTAAAATTATTTATAATAATAAGTTATCTATAATTAATTAAAAATATGATGTTGATAGGTTTACATATCTTTGTAAAAACACAATTGATGAGGAAAGAGGTTAAAATTGCTTTATTACTTAAAAAAATCAGAATACACCTTGTTTTATAAACCTATTTGTAAGGACTCCATTGAAGTTTTAAGATATAATGCTCATTTATGTTTGGTACGAACAGTATTTATAAACCATATACGTACAAGCAATTATTTGAAGGACTTAAGTGATGTTTTAAAATATAATGCTCATTTATGTTTGGTACAGGCTGTGCACCCACTTCAACAGATATTCTGTTAAATGTTAAGTTCGTAACTGTCGACTGTGATGGACTTAAAACATTTTTAAGTTTATGAGTATGATATTTAATTAAAGTTCAGTTTTTTTTGTTTTTTTAATATTTGAAAATATTAATTTTTTTTTAATAGTTTATGAAGTTTTGAATTGAGAGATAATTTTGATGAAAAAGTTAACTTTGAGCTTGTAAATCTTCCCCGCCTATGTTTTATTAAAATAACATCAGCCACATTTCAGGTCATGCTATTGAATTTGGAAATCCGCCCAAAAATATTCATATTCAAATTCCAAAGTTTGAGCTTGTAAACCTGCCCTGCCCTGCCCATGTTTTATTTGCACGCTATTTAAAATTCAATATTGATCAATTTGCTTATGACTGTGGCAGGTCTGGAAGCTACAGAAAACGGAAAAAGTTGTAGAAATGGTGGACAAGACCATGGGAGATTGATGAAGCTATTAGTGGGTGATAGAGTTATCGCTTATCCGTGTTGACCATTTATGGCTGCCCTTCATCAATCTGCGTTTCCCACGGGATAATGCCTTTTCTACTTCAATTTAGTAGGGAAATTACATGCCTTTCACAGCGTATTTAATGGTGACAATGGTTTCCACTCGGTGTATATTTGTTGATTGAACATAAAGTGTTTAACGTCGTTTTTTCTAAGAAGTTTGAAGCCAAATAAGAGCCATGAATCAAGTCACAATGAGTCTTACTATGCCTTTACATAACTCATGTTTATTTCGTGGTAGCATCTTAGTGAGCGTATTAGCAGGGTTCCTATCTGTATGGATCTTTTCCAAGGATAACTGTTCTTCCTCCAACACATGTCAGATCCAATGGTACCTTAAGTTAATGTGCTTTGCTTTTGAATGAAATGTTGGGTTTTTCACCAAGTGAATGGCACTCTGACTATTACAATATAACACATACTTGTCCTGCTTTATTCCTATCTCTCATAGGAATTGCTGCATCCAAAACATCTTTTTACAAGCTTCTGTTGCAGCTATGTACTCTGCTTCTATTTTAGAGAGGGCTACTATTCTTTGTAGCCTTGATACCCAAGATATTGCTGCACTTGCAAATGTATACAAATAACCTGTAGTGGACTTTCTGGTGTCCATATCTCCAGCCACATCTGCATCTGTAAATCCTTCAAACACAGTCTCATCATGACCAAAACATATACAATAATGACTAGTATCCTTGAGATACCTCAAAATCCATTTTACTGCTTGACAATGTTGTTTGCCTAGATTGGCAAGGAATCTACTCACTACTCCCACTGAATATGCAATGTCTGGTCATGTGCATACCATGGCAGAAATCAAACTGCGAACTGCTGAATCACAAGGAATCTTTCTCATCTCTTCTTTTTCCTTGTCATCACTAGGACATAATTCAGTACTCAACTTGAAATGGGCTGCAAGGGGGGTACCAACTGGCTTGGCATCCTTCATATTAAACCTGTCAAGCACCTTCTTGATATATTTTTCTTGTGACAGACACAACCTTTTGTTTTTCCTATCATGCATAATTCGCATGTCCAATATCTATTGTGCAGGTCCCAAATCCTTCATTGCAAATTTGCTACCCAAATTTTTCTTCAACCTTTTGATCTTATTCTTATCATGCCCAACAATCAACATGTCATCACCATAAAACAATAATATGATATACTTTCCTTGATCACACCTCTTGATATAGACACAATAGTCAGCTTCCAACCTCTGAAAACAATGTTCCAACATGAATGAATCATATTTCTTGTACCATTGTCAAGATGCCTGTTTCAACCCATAGAGACTCTTCTTCAACCTACAAACAAGGCCTTCTTTGCCTTTTTTTATGAAGCCTTTTGGCTGCTCCATATAAATTTCTTCCTCCAATTCACCATGAAGGAAATTAGTTTACATCTAACTATTCACATTATACGTCTAAAGCAACAACTAGACCAAGAATGACTTTAATGGATGACATTTTAACAACAGGTGAGAAAATTTCAGTGAAGTCAATACCTTCTTTTTGGGCAAAACCTTTCACCACTAGCCTTGCTTTATACCTCTCCTTCTTTTCTTCACCTTCATGCTTAATCCTGTAAACCCATTTGTTTTGTAGAGCCTTTCTACCTTTTGGGAGGTTTACCAATTCCCAAGTTTTATTTTCTAGCAAAGAGTTCATTTTTTCTTCCATTGCTTTCTTCCATTCTTCACTGTGCTCAACTTTACAGGCTTCTTGAAAACAATTAGGCTCACCTTCATCAGTCAACAAAATATAGTTTGAAGGAGGATACCTTTGTGAAGGCTTATGAGGCCTAAAACATCTGCAAACCAACTATGGTGGTGCATTATCAGGTTGAATATCCTATAAAGGTTCCTGCAAGATTCCTTCTTCTTGTTGTTCATCATTTTCCACTTGTTGTTCTTCATGCTCCTGATTTTTTTTTTCATTTTCTTGTATTGGTGGTATGTTTTCCTGCTGCTCTTCAAACCTATCAATAACCTTCTTGACCTCCAACTCACCTACAATCCTCTTGAACATTTCTGACTCATTAAATATAACACCATGCTTCTAATAATTTTATGTTTGACTGGATCCCATAGACGATAACCAAAATCTTCATCCGCATATCCAAAAAAATTCATTTCATGCATTTATCATCTAGCTTAGTTCTATTTTCTTTGGGAATATGTACAAATGATTCACATCCAAAGATTTTCAAGTGAGAATAATTCAAATTCTTACCAGTCCAAACTTCTTCAGGGATACCACCATCTAAGGTTGTAGTTGGATATCTATTTATGAGGTAGCAAGCGGTCCTGATTTCTTCAGCCAAAAAATTCTTCTCCAAATCGGAATTGGACAACATAGTTCGCACCTTTTCCATAATGGTGCGATTCATCCTTTCTACGACACCATTCTGTTGAGGAGTACTAGACACAGTCTTCTCATGCTTTATGCCAAACTTGTTACAATATTCCTTAAATGCATCTGAGCAATATTCTCCACCATTATCTATTCTTAAACACTTGAGCAATTTGTTAGTCTCTCTTTCAACAACAACATGAAAATTTTGAAATATTCCAAACACTTCACTTTTACTTTTCATAGGATATGCCCAAACCTTCCTGGATGCATCATCTATAAATGTTACAAAATATGATGCTCCTCATGATTTGATGTTAACAGGCCCAAACACATCTGAGTGTACCAATTCTAACACATTTTTCTTTCTGTCATGACCACCTCTAAGGAATGAAACCCTTCTTTGTCTACCATATATACAATGCTCACAAAGATCAAGACTGTAGGATTTCAAACCTAGCAATAAATTTTTACCAACAAGGATTATTAAGCCTTTCAAACTCATGTCACCTAAGTGCTTATGCCATAGATCTGCTAAATTTCCTTCTTTTGTGGCAGCAGCCAAATCTGATTTTCCTATCATTGTCTTCAATGTGTATAATGTTCCTACCTTGGGTCATTTGGCCATGACCAATGCTCCTTTGCTAATTTTCTAGCCTCCTTTTCCAAAGCTTGTGGAATAGCCTTCATCATCCAGTCATCCCATAGAGATTAAACTCATGCACATTTCTGGTACATGCCTAACTTGTTTCAACAATATATCTTGTCCATATTTCATATTGATCTGGACATCTCCCACTCCAACAATATTGCAAAAACGATTATTCCCCAAATGCACTCTACCATAATCACCAGGATTATATGAAACAAAACTATATTTGCATGGGGTTACATGGTGATATGCCCCAGAGTCAAGGATCCAATCAAAGCTACTGCTAGATGTATATACACATGCATCCTCTACTGAAACAGTAAGCAACACATCACCATCTGTGTCTACAGCAGTAGTCCCACCTTCATTTGTGCTGGATGACTTGTGATTTATATTAGATGGTCTCTGATCCTTTTGTCCTTTCTTCCAAAATCAACATTCTTTCTTCATGTGCCCGGGTTTTCCACAATGAAAGCAAATGATCCTTCCTCTCCTTGATTTTTATTGGCCTCTCGATCTTGATCGCCCTTGCCGGCCTCGATCCATTCTCCTACGACAATCAGCTAGAGCTAGACCTTCTCCTCCCTGGTTTTTCACAATTGACTTACGTCGCAGTTCCTCATTCATTAAACTGCTGCTAACATCATCAAACTTCAGGGTCCCTGTAATTGTTGAAGTTCTCATAACTACAATTAAATTTTCCCAGTTGTCTGGCATAGAACACATTAGCAAAATGGCTCTAATTTCATTATCTAAAATGATTTTAACAGAGGCAAGCTGATTAGTAATAATATTAAATGCATTCAAGTGTTTAGCAACTGAAGCACCCTCCATTTTGAGATTATAAAGCTTCTTCATCAAGAACAATTTGTTTGATGCCATGTTCTTTTCATATAGATCATGGAGCTTCTTCCATAATCCTTTTGCCGTCTTTTCTCCGGACACATTGAAATACACATTCTTTGCTAGATATTGGCGGATTGTTGTAATCGCCTTTCTATCTAGCTTATTCCATCCTTCATTTTTCATCGATGAGGGTTTCTTTGTTGTGCCTTTAATCGGAAAATACTGATCCTTCAAAATCAATATATCCTCCATCTGTGATTTCCATAGGGCAAAATTAGCCCCGCTCAACTTCTCCATATCTGTAACTGCCATCTCCATTTTGAATATATTGATGCCCAAAAACAAAAACTCCACTTAAAAATAAAACTTTAATTATTACTCTTTAAAATTTAGTAATAATGACCTTCTTCCTTTTAAAATACCCTTTCAAAATTTCCATTTAAAATTACTTTCAAATCCAACAATAATTATAGTTCATAAAAAATATAAAATATATATAAAGTTTAACCTTTTCACATTTCACACATAAATGTTGGTTAAAAAAAAAAAAACTTGATGTATATGTGCAAGCTTGATGTAAAAAAAATTACAAACTCCACGTAAAGCACTTACACACTCCACGTTTTAGGCTTCATGACATGTTTCACCATATCCACGACCTTTTTATTTCTTGCAACAACCGTCTTAATGTTCCTCAACTATTTATTGAACAGATCCTTTTCCTGGACTCTCTTCTTTGCAGCGACTTCTGATTTCCTGGATAGATCCTTCAAAAGCTCCAGAGGTAACATCCAACGTTTTAATGGATGCTGCTAGAATAAGGCGATGGCACTAAGCGGCTTGCACAGTAAATATTAGACCCTAGCTCTGATAATAGTTGTTAATTCAGAGCATACATCACACACAATAGATTTATACTCAGAGACTTAGATGACAATAGCAAAGAATAATTTCAGAGACAGACAAATGGAAAAACAACAAGTCAATTAGAAACAACGATATAGATAAAACAATCACCGGAGAACAGAAATCACTTTGCATTATGTAACAGACCTGGACCTTGGCTTGCTTTCCTTAGCCAGAGCAATTACAAATTTATAAAGGCTGAAGAAGGATCTAGAATCTTGCATGTGATTTAGATGGAGATCTAGAAACTAATGGCGGTGTAGAAGGATCTAGAATCCTGCATGTGATTTAGATGGAGATCTAGAAGCTAATGGCGATGTAGAAGAATCTAGAATCCTGCGTGAATTTGGCTTCACACTTAATACAAAATAGATATAAATCCGAATATTCTTACATTTGGAACCAATTTATGACGTTTAAGTGAATAGGGGATATATCAAAATTTCAATCAACCGCAGTGATAACAGTCCATACATAGACAATGTCAATTATATATCAAAATTATGAATATTTTTTTTTAATCAAAATTTAAAAAATTGCTGCTACACATTTCAATAAAGATACAACGAAAATTAAATATCAAAATTATGGAAAGTTTTTTAAGCTATGTTTGCATTTTATATTCATATAAAAATAAAAATTATTAATAAAAAATTCCAAAATTTATTTATATTATTTAATACATTAAATATATATATATAATTTCTATCCTATCGAGTAATGTTTATTAAATGAACGATAAGATTACAAAAACTATTAGAAAGGGAAACACTGGAACTAGTTTTAAATTTTTAACAATATTAAGAACTCTTTAAAATGTGTATAGGATCCGAGACATTTTAAAAATAATTACACTTCTCTAGTTGTGAAAAACCTATCTATAAAACATGCCATTCCATAAATAACAACACCATGCAAAACCTATATTAATAAAATGTCATTCCATAAATATCAACATCAAGGAATACGGACAAAAAACATGAATGCATCACTTAGACATATCACCAAATGTCACTCTTCAACCACTACTCTCGAGTCTCAAATGAAAAAAATTATTTAAATAAAAAATATCCGAATAATATTATAGTGATAATGATCGAAAAGTCCATAAATGTTAAATTTCTAACTATGGAAACTAATGCTTAATTGATATGATCTATAAAAACATATTTTTTATTATGAATTTATTTCTATGTGATATATAATAAATACATGTTTTTCGAATTAATCACATCATTAAGATTTGGTCAACGTTTCAAACTAATTAAAGTGGTTTATCTTCAGGACAAGGTTCGAAATATCAATCAAATCTCGAGGACAAACCACATTAGTTGGTTCAAAACATTGACCAAATCCTATGTGATTAATTCGAAAGACATTTATCTACAATATGGATCACAAAAGTCTGAGATCTAACTTGATATATAATTTTTTTGTCAATAAAAAAGTTCTAATAATTCATTAAATTTGTATAAAAGATAAACATGATAGCCCTTGCTCTCCAGCTTCACGCCGACTAGATTTCTTAGCCATGAGAGTATAGCAAAACTTGAGAATAGCCTACCAAGCTTTACAAAATATCAATTAGTAAAGAGACCATAAGGCACAAAAAACAGTGAGAATGAGAAGGCATCCATTATCCATCAAGGGACTTGAGGGAAATCGAAGGCATGACCTATTCCCTACACATCCAGAGGATGAGGGACATTGTGAGCATGAAACTCCACATGTGCTAAATGACCATCCATCTGATCTAATAAATCATTCATATGTTGTTGATTCCTTCTTATGGAGCCCAATTCATATAAGATATCCCATTAGTTATGTTGTAGGTCATTCAGGAAGGCAATGACTTCATTACGATCATCACGCCTTTTTTTCACTTTTCCTACAACACTTCCATAATACTTCTCATCTGAGAGACCAATTGTTCCAGAGTGAGGATGGTCTACAAATCCTAGGGAATCAGCTCGGTCTTGAGCCAATTCCCCATCGAACTTATCCCTTGCACTCCCATTTTCATCATCACTCCTCCATGTTCCACTTATTAGCCCCATGGTCCCTTCCCTCACCAAGACCTACCCCACTTCCTAAGCATTGCTACAGGTACATGATACCACCGAAGCAAAACCCAATAACAATATATGCAAAAGCCTCATGCCTGTTAACCCTAGACCATATGACCCCAACAAAAGACTTGATAACAATACTCTCCATGGGCATCAATGTCACCAGAGCCTAACTCTAGCTACAACACCTCTTGTTAAGTATAATTCTCCCCCCAACTTCCCAAGGGAAACATTCCACACCCTAACAAACCATAGCAAATATCGAAATCCCACTACTTTATGCACCAATCCTACAAACTATAATCAACAAACAAATTGGGTCTGATATTACCCAATTCACCACACTCCACCATAGAACACAAGAAATCCCATGCCAATGGACTACTTTTGGGATTGCGAAAAAAACAAAACACAAAGGAAAAGAAGGCTGTAGAAACAGATCTACCTATAAAACTTTGTAGGTGCAAGAATTTGTCCACTAGGATCACCACTATGTTGGCTAGAAATGAAAAGTACTCCAACAACCATTAGCTCTCAGATCCCAAATTATGCACCAAGGTTTTCCCCCAAGGTCACCTTGAGAGTCTTGTCACCCACTGCAATAGATTCCCACGAAAATAGTATTGTATCAAGCATGCATAGGTTAGCAGCCTATGCATCCCCGACATCATTATCGCTACCCTTTTTCTTTTTCATACCATGAAACTACCAACAAAGGAACTAAACAGTTGCTTAGATATTATAAGCCCAAACTCACTTCTCGATGCTTCCAAATTTCCAATGCTATGTGTCCTAGTGAGTCTTTTCAAAGTTCTTGCTTTTCATGAGACAATCTTCCTGTCGCATGAGTGAACACTGATATTTCCTTGTTCTTCTACCCCCATCGAGGTATTTTATTTGATACATAATTTTAACTATTGTTTTTATTTTACTATTACATTATATCTATTTTATCTATTATTTTCTCTATTATATTTAATATTAATTATATTTATTCATATTTGTAATATAATATTATTTGTTTTCCATAAATTAAAATTAAAATTTAACTATTATACCAAAAATAAATTAATTAAATTATACATACTTAATAACAATTAAATTATTAATACTCACGGGGCCTAGAGTTGACAATGATGGGGTGTACTATTAAGTCAATCTATTGTGTGAAGGTCACAAATTCAAAACTCTATTGGTAAAAAATCATTCATGTTGAGGGTTAGTGTGGCTTAGGTTGGGTGTGATCCCTCAATGATTTTGACAACTTAGACGTCCTTGGATCGTGGATTATCAAGCCATAGGTAAAGCCTAAAGTCAAACTTAAACAACTTGACAAAAATAATATATGTGTGAGAGAGAGAGAGAGAGAGAGAGAACTATGTTAAATGCGTCTAAGGTTCTTTTGTGAATGCACTTAATTAATTAAGATTCTTAAAATAACTAGTATGTCAAAAATGGAGTGAGAGCCCCTCCATTAGAAAAAAATATAATGATAAGGTTAACAAAGGGTAACTTGAGTTAAAAATAAATTAGAAATAATTTATTAACTCTCATATGCAATAATTTTCCATGCAAACTCCAAAACTTTTACTCAACATATAAGGTAGGTAAGAGAGTGGATAAGGTGGTTCCATGGATTATCTCTAGAAAACGAAGGCTATTTATATACCTTAGGGATAAGGAAATGTACAACCATGAAGAGGAAATAGCCATGTAATAGTCCATTCATTCCCTTGTTAGTGCCACATGTCATCCTAGGTGTCACCCCTACTAAAAATAAACTTGCTAGAAATAGGTGATGATACCAAATGGCAGGGAAGGTCTAGTAGTGAATGAAAAGTGGTCATATGTGCCCCTAATTATGTGTGAAAGAGGTTTAAATGATGGAATACATGATTTATTTATGACAATAAATAGGTTATCATGATATAACTTATGAAGTAAATCATATGGTAAGAGTGAGGGAAAGAGGGAAACCCTGGAGGGAGGAAAACTCCTCAAAATATAATGCACACTATGCAATTTCTATGAAAAGGGATTGTTTTATTAATCAACATCATTATGAATTTATCCTTGGATCTATCCCACAATATCACATGAGGATCCCTTTTCTATTGGTTCAGCCTTGTAGTTTTTAATAATAGGATATTAAGCTCGTGAGTACTAAAAAAGCTAAAAGCTAGTTTTCTGTGACTTGGCAAATTTTCCCTCTAGCCATCTAGCAGCTTGTAAAGTGAGATGTTCCCTCCATGGTTCTGATATAGATATTTAATGGGGTTTTTATGGAATTTTAAATTAGATCCTAAAATATGTTTATAATTTTTTTTCCAAATAATATATGTTGGTGTATATATTGGTATATATCTGAGCATATATTCTTGCATATATATTAGTATATACACAAATATGTTAGTATTTCACACATATTTGTTATATAAGTTAATACATAGTCACATATATGTGGAATTCATCTTTATTATATTCACACTACCATATCTAGGTGCATATTCAAAGATTGCTTATATACAAAAATTCTCTTATATATATGTGCAACTTCTATATATGGACATAGTTATGGAAGAATGCATATATGGAAGTAACAAATTGTGGAAATTGAATTTCATATATCTTTCGTATATACACAACTTCGATATATTCATATAGATAAAGTGCACATATATATAGGTCATACATATTTTGAAATGAAATTGCGTATAAGAAAGTTGATTTCTATATATGTGCTTGGAAATCTACATGCATATATAGAAACTACACATATACATAAGACATCTTCCATATGTGTGCAATTATTTATATGCATATAGATATATACGGGAGATGAATTTCACATGTGAGACTTTCATATGTGTATGCTCCATATCTATGTGCACATACCAAATTGCACATATACAAATGCAATATTCTATATATTCACATAGATATGGAAGAATGCAAATATGAAATTCACACATATGAAAAAATACGAAAGTGTATATATGGAATTCAACATTTATATAAGTGTTTGCATATCAATATGCATCTATATTCTCGGATCTGGGTGTCGGATCATAGTACTGGAAAGAGCGTGTGGACAACTGTTTGGAGGGGCGCGTGGCTCTTCTCAACCGTCACTGCATCTACCACAACTCTTGCCATTAATTCCCCTGCGCACAGGAGTAATGCCGCATTAACGTAGACCGACTCTCCCTCTCCTTCGGCTCATCGATTTAACATGTCGCCCTCAACTGACGGCATTCACATTTCCTTTCTGTGCTCCTTTCTTTCCTTCACTGCAAAAGAAGACTGGCCTCATACCATTCATGGGATGCTCTGGCTCCTGGCTTGTTGGGCGAATAGTTGGATGCGCCTTCAAATCTCTCCCAGACTCATCTGCATTTCATCCAGCCTCTTAGTATCCACTGCTCAATTCTTTCCTCTGGTTTCTAAGGCCAAGCATGTGCTTAACCTTTCCCGCCTCCTTAGTCGCTCAAGCCTGCACTCTAACAGCCTGAATCAACTTGGTCTGTTGGAGATGCCGAAGCTTCGTCAGTGGATGAGCAGTAGGAGGGGCGACTCTAGGGGGCGATCAAGCCGCCAGGTATCCACCTCCACCATGGATTCTTCTACCTTCTGCTCGGATTTTAGTATGGATTGTTATCCAGCAACCAGAAGTGGACAGGGCAGAGGTAGAGGTTGACACAATGTTGCAGCGAGCACCCTCAAATCTAACTCTGCCTAGTTTCAATTTCCTTGCAATCACGACAATCTCTCCTTCATGGCCTCTGTTACCATCGAGCTCCAGGAAATCATTGCTGGTCAGGCGGCTGGCTCACTTGGGGCAAGGATGGATAAGACGACGGACGCTAGACTTGGCATAGTCCAGATGAACTATGAGCCGAGCAAAGCTTCCGGATCTGGAAAAAGTATGGCTTTCCAAATCCTGCAAGATCAGGAAGGCCTGAGCGTTTCGACTTGCAGAGAGGGCCACACCTCTGAGGACGAAGAAGAATACTAATTTGGTTGCCGCATAGTCAAAGAACAGCTGGATCCCTCCCATGGTGATTAATCAGGTCGGTGCTCTTTGGTTTTCTGGAAATTTTGTGCACTCATGGTTTCTTACTTATCGCCTGCCCTACAGTTACGATAAGTGCTTCTGTTCCAACAACCAATCTCCATCGCGAAGGAGGCACCCTGCCGGCCCTCGGTACTTTGCCTTGTCCGCTGACTCTGCTGCTGTTGATGTTGGTTTTCAGTCCTATGTTTTAAATAGTGTTTCTCGGCTCTTTAGTCATGTCCAGGTTCTTCCAACAACTGTTGTAATAAACCCCCTGTTCCAATCACAGTTCCATGTAAAACATTGGGGTTTGATTTTTTGTTTCAGTCATGGTCAGACTCTCTACTGTTTTCCAGTGCAACACTCAGCTGGTTTATCATTGATCACTGATAAGTTATGTCTGCGATCATGCCGGTTCTCCAGGCTTGCTTTCAAGAGGCCATGACCTAGTTGTATTATATTTTTGTACTAATATAGAAGTAGACCTATTCAGATAAAAAAAAATTATGCATCTATATAAGTTGTGTATATATAGAAGAGGAATTTTGTATATCCATAACTTCTACATATTTAAATGGATATGAAAGAATTCTTATACGAAAGTCACACATATGTGAAAATGTGAACATATATGGAAGACAACTTATGTGTATTTTCAGTTTTTGTTTATGCACATAAATATCTCAGCACATATATAGAAGTTTACTTTCCTATATGAACTTTTATTTCTACATATGTGTGACCTCCGTATATGCATATTTTCATATCTATTTACATATACAAAAGGTGCATATATATGAAAGGCATATGCATTCACATTCCCACATATGTGTGATTTCTATATATGAATGCTTATATATCTATGTATATATATGAAAGTTGTGCATATATGTAAGATGACTTTCATATATGTGCAACTTTTGTATATGTACACAAATATGGAAGTATGAATATAAAAAATACGACTTCCACATATATGTGACATGTACTTGTTGACAGTGTTGGTCTCACCAACATTCATGGGATTTTCCCAATATGAAGTCCCAATTAGACCTCACACCATTTGGGGTAGGAGTCCCAACAATGGCATGTTTAATGATATGCCTTGGATTGCAAAAAACATAGAGTGGTGTACGGTGTCTTTGGTTAAAGCAATTGTGTGACCCTGTGGAAATTCAATATAATGCATGAGTGGTTCTAACAACAAAGGGGGAAGGAAGTGTGCCCCTTGGAAGCTTGTAATAGTACGTAGCTTGAAAGGAACACAAGAGTTGAAAAGAAATCACAAAAGAAGACAAGCAGAATAGTCCACAAGTTAACAGTGATGAATTAAAACATGCGCACGCAGTCAAAAAGATTCATACAAATTAAAATGAAATAATTCATAGGCATATGCATAAGTTAAAAAACGTACATCACAAACATAACCAGAATAGTCCAACTAAATTTACAATATATGCATGAATGCATGTGACTATGATTATTTTATAAGTTGAATCTCCATTCATACACACAACATGACAAACCACTTTTCCCAATAGTGGAATATGAAGTCAACAACACCTTCCCCTCCCAAAGAAGTATACTCCCTATACACTATGGAGAAGCCAAGGCTAATATAAAAATCCCAAGCCTTCTCTAAGCCTAAGCCTAGACAAAAGCTTGGCTCCCAAAAAGCATGTTACAAGAGTTATGAGGATGTATTTATAACCAGAGTGGGGTGAATCTTGGCATGCACCCTTGGTAAATCTTAGACTCCCTTCATGACTCCTCACATTACATATGACTCTTCACATACCATCATGGACACATGGAATTTCACTTATACAATAATTAAAAATAATATACATTTTCCACTTGTACCCATATAAGACAAACTAGGTTAGAGACAACTTGACAACCTAACAAGACAAAACACTATGATGCTGGAGTTTGTGTGAACTCAAGTTGGACAAACAAAAATTGATGTTTCTCGGTCACATACTCATTCCAAGCTTGGTATTGTGTGATGATCTCCCCAAATCATGACATGGCGTCAAGCTAGAAGTAGACTCTTTCTTTCAAAGTCATTCGGGTAAAATGTCTTGGAGCCAATCAGAACATCTTGTTCAATCAGGAACAACATCATTCCAATCTGAACAAGGCCACCAATATAGTTCTGCATGTTCTATATTTTTAGCTCCAAGTCCTCCTTGGTGGTGATCTGCTTCAACTGCTCCATGTACTCACCAATATCTTGTTGCACATGGCACTTATGCTTAGTGTGGGTGAGTGAATCGCCTCATGGGATCTTGTGGTTTCTTACCATGAAGTCCAAAATGTTATACAACCATGAATATGTGGCCTAAGTGTTTGTGATGAACAAGGAAGGCTACTTGTTGTTATGGATCAATAATTGAACCTTCTATTTCTCTAGATATGCTTGTAGCTTCATCATCTTTACTAATGTAAGTGGCACCGCCTTGTACCGCATTGTCCAATAATGCACCTAAGTGATGACAACTTGCACATTCTTAAGGATAGTGACAAGCTCTTGGCACTGAAGCTCCAAGTTGTGCAATCAGAAAAATACCTCATGCATGGTCATGAGCTCATCATATAAGTCTCGCATAGTGTTTACTAGTCCATATAGTATAGCAAGTATTACTACTCTCATTTTTTCTAGGTAAAACTGTGTAGAAACTGCACTCTGTGCTATTGCGCGGAGTTGTTCAATATCTTGCCAAAAGCCTGTAGGTTTTGTACTAACTATTTGTTCTTAGCCATCAAGTACTGAGTGTTTGATTTCACAGCACTTGTGAAGGCCAAGTTGGCTTCAACAATAGTGTTTGGATTCTTGTTGGTGTCCACCACAATCACTTTTTCACTCATGAATGCATGAGACACATGGTCATCTGGGAAGTGATTTCTTCATGCATGTACAATATTCCTCTGTAGTTCACCAAATGAAAAATTATATAAATCCATCATCGAATCATCATCAAGGGGAAATACCTCCCCTTCCTTGCTTGGGGCTTGCTCTGCATTTGAAGGTGGTGGAGTCTAAATGGTGGCCTAAGGTGCATTAGGTCCACATCGTCATCTTGTGTCTCCGGTCCCACTTCACTATTCAGGACTTCAATCATTTGTTCAAGCTCCTTAGCGAACTCTCATTCATGCTTCTATTTTCTCACTCCTTCTACTACTGTTGATCTTGTATCTAACTCTTAACCTTGTGTGGGGGCCATTTCTTCTGTTTCGGCACCTTGCCTTCCTTCTTCTTATTGATTTGATCTCTCCTCTAGTTCTTTTCCTCGAAGCTCCCATTCCTCCTTAACTCTTGTTTCATTTTATGTGATCTTAGCTCTAATTCCTCTTATCTGCTCTTTGTTTACTCTGCTTCCTTTTTCTTCAATAGCCAAAGTTGTTTTGTAAGTATTGGATCCATTTTCATCTTCCATCTTTGTTCCTCCTCCACGCTTTTAGCAAACTCCCTCTTCCCCTTGTCCTATACCAGATTTCTGCCTTCTGATACTATTGTTACAATTGCTTCCATGTTAGTGTTAACTCCTTTTCCATAAACAATTGAGTGCCTGCATATACTGACAAGTTAACTCGCAGTTGTTGAACTATTTCCCCAATATTTTTTTCATGCATTTATTTTGTGACAACTCTCTTTGGCATCACTATGATAGTAACTGATGGAGAGTTGTTGAACAAATGTTGTGCCTGTGTATAGAGAAGGCACTCATAGCAAGAAAACATTAGTTTTAAGAAAAACCATTTTCAAGGCATGTTCATGTAGGAAACTAGGCATATCATGGAGGGGATTGCACAACTTTTACTGGAAATAGGGGTTGGATGCCTATGTGAGCTACGCATTACCTAGTCCCAACAGTCAAGGTTGAAGCTTGAGGTTTGAAATTGCATAATGTGCAGTTCAACTTGGGTAGTGAGATGGGAGAGATTGCACATTGTGCATTCTCAGTGGCTAGGGATGCAGGCTAAGACCTAGAACTATACAATGTGTAGTTGGGCCAGCCTATACTATGCACTATGCAATTCTAGTGGCTAAGCTCTTAGCTTGAGCCTCTAGATTACGTAGTCCCTAGCTGGGGAAAATCAAATCAGGCCAAGGAGATGGTAGATTTTCCTAAGGGAAGTGTGAAAACAAGAAAATATGAGATATAGTGATGGCTTGAGTGCAGATTTGACTAAGTTTAAAATAAAAAAGAAGAAAAGTGCAAAAACCAAGTAAATAGGAAGAAATACAAATCAATGAGGAAAGTCACCACAATAATGACCATTAGTGCAAAAATGAAGAAACCGCTACGACACTTGTGAAAGAAAAATGATAACTTGAAACAACACTTTTACAAGCTAAATAAAGTTAAAATGCCAAAATGTATGCAAAGAAACAAGAAAAACAACATTTACACAAGCTAAATGGAAAAAGGTGATAGAAAAAATGACTAAAAGTGATAAGTGCAAAACTCACCTAGAAAAGCAACAACGATTGCAATGAAGATTCCTTAATCTCCTTGGGAATTATAGAGCTCTAAGATTGAGCGTGAAAATGAGCTTTAGGAGCTTCGACTACATATATTTTGGGAATTAGGGTTTATGATGCACATGCCATGAATTAAGGGAAAAGTGACCCATGGTGACAATTTCCAAAAATAGAAGGTGCACTACATTTGGGTTACTAAAAATATATCCCTAGACTCTAGAGTTGCATTTTTCTCTTCTCATCTTTTCTGATTTTCTCAGGAAAATTAGCCATGCACATCAGTGGGCATAATTGCATAATTCAGTGGAAGTGGCAGCTCATGACTCAGTGAACTGCATAGTTTTTGAGCTCAGTGAGTGATTGTGCAGTTTCTAGGCTTAGTGCTGGGATTCTTGTCATGACTGGGTCGTTTATGAGCTTAGCTTTAGGCTACCAGTCTTGACTATGCAATTCTTAACATCAAGGTCAATACTGGCTTCATGAATTGTGTAGTTTTTGGAGGCAAGCCCAAAAATGATGCACAAGGATTAGACAAGAGGTGAGCTTGTGACTTAGAAAAATTTCTAAGTGAAGAGCAAGTGAACACAAGAAAAAATGAAAGATAAACATCAGTAAAATCATAGGTACCTGATAGCAGTGCAAGGAAAGCCCATTTGCAGGGAAGTTAGGCTTCAAAATCTAAGTAATGGAAAATTTTTAGAGGGTGGTTGTAGTTGCAACAACATTAGTGACACACTGGTAGAACTCCATCTCTTTGAATGAATCTTATCTTGTGTAAAACTAATCTCACCCTTCTAGAATTATTTTTTAATTCATTGATTATCACAAGTTCCTCACTTAGCCTAAGTTGAAGACATATCCCCTTTCCATCCTCTTCATCGGTGGAACACTAACCAAGCCAAGTCACATTGAGTTGTTTTGATTGGGTATGAGGAATATCTAGATGCACACGTAAAAGAAAAATTTCAAAGTCTCTATCTTCATATCTAGTGTTGCTCCGCTGCCAATAGGCCTGGAAAGTACCCTAACATAGTCACTTCAGAAACAAAAACATCACTCTACTACTAGCAAGCCAGGATAGTACCCCGACAGAGTTACTTGTTTGACCTCACTAAACATGAATATTTTCTCTTCTTTCTCCCTTTATTTCATTTTTATTTTTTTCATTTGTTCAAAGAACTATGCACATGAACTTATTTATTTCATAGGGCGAAAGAGGAATCCCAACTTATTGAGAGAAGAAGAGGTTGTTCCTTCAGATAAGTATGTTTATTTACACATCCGACATACTTGTTAAGGTTTTCCTCTCCTCCTTACTCTACTTGACTAGAGCAACAAAGATTAACCGAATATATAAAAACCAATTAGAGTAGGTAGAACTAGTTAAAACCTAAACATCATGATTTCACCATTACTCTCTTTTATAAGGATTGTATTTTCCATTTGAGTATCATAAACCAAAATAGGAAAGAAAGATTCATTGCAAAGAGAGGGAATAGCCATAGATCCAAGTGTTGGTAGAAGAATATCTTTCCTCTTGGATTTCATAATGCTTGCTTTAGAAGCCAAACACAGTCTCATGTGCAAACTACCCCAAGACTAAAACAAGCAAACAAAGTAAAGAATACAAATAGTAATCAAATGAGCAAAAGAAAATGAAAGAAAATAACAACAAAATTCAAAAACTACTCCTACTCCTAACCTAGGCAGAAAGTAGGCCAATCTCACGTAAATTGATATTTCTAATGCAACCACTAGCACATTGGTACGCCTACGGAAAGGAGGGGATACATGTCAAGAAAAATATTCAAGTAAAACATGAAACAAGAAAGATAAAACAATTTAAACTAAAAATTTCAAAGTTTGAACGAACTTGTGGAACTATAAGAACGAAAAGTGCAAGGGAGACATTCCGCGATTATGTCATGGTGTCTTGACATACTATGAGCCAAAGACTTTGATGTGAAAAAATTTGAACTTCAAGGTAGAGAAAACATAAAGAAAGAAAGAAAATTTTGTTTCACCATGGTGCTTGCCAAATAGGAATCCTCCAAAGATTGAGCGATAGGATCATGAAAAATGGATGGAGGATGTGAAAATTGTAAAACACAAGGATTTTCAACATGTGCGGTGTAGTGACGAGGAGCCTTGATAGATTAAACATTCTTCTGATCAGAGATGGAGCTAACCTCAAGGTTATGAGAACTTCACATAACCATCAACTTGGGCTGAAGTGTCTTGATAACTTGAGGAATTTACACCTCATCAAAAGGTCTATGATCAAAGATTAGGTGGCTTTGAATAATCGATAGTTGAGAAATCAACATTGTGACCAACTGGATGGATGAAAAAGTTGTGACAACCATGATCAGAAAATTCAATATCGTCAATGGGGGCATCCTCATGATCTGATGAACCATATAGAGGGGAATATGAAAAATGAGAAATTTCACCCCCTATGTTTCCAGAAAGGCATGATGAGAAATTAGGAAGATTCGTGATAGAAAATTTAACCACTCAACATTTAGATGAAAAGCTATCATTCCACGAATTATACGAATGATTGGAAGTATTAATATGATGAGAAAGAGAATTATCACATGATTCAACTGGAATGAAAGAATCACAAACAATGCTAGGATAATGTGGAAGAGTTGCAGAAGGAATAGGTTCATCCTTCATCCTTCATCGCAAATTTTTGTTCGAATCTTGACTCTCAGACATACTCATCGCAAATGATATTGCAGTTTGGCTACTCAACAACAACTCCATCCAACATATTATCCTCATGAACATTAAAGAAAATATTTGTAACAAATGAACACGCAAACTCATAACTTGGGGGATCAGAGGGACCAAAGGGTGGAGAATGAGGAGAAAACACTTCATCAGACACATCGGGCTTCTAGTCCAAAACTGAACAGGGGTTTTTAGCATGTGAGATGATAAGAGAAGACAGTTCAAAAAACATATTTTGAATTTTTTCCACCTCAACCCGCAGAACTAGATCTGTTTGATGAGAAGTGGACAGGGGGTTACTTTGAACAACAACCTGTCCATCATGGATTTGGAAGATCTAGCCTTGCAATAAGATGGGAGTGACTTGAAACATTCCAATTCCTAAGAATTTAATGAAATTTGAACAAGATGTAGAAATCATTTGGTTAAGATATCCCAATCAACTTCATTTTCTCAAAATTTAGAGCAAAGATGTACAAAATGATTGTGAAAATGATGTAATGATTCATCAGGAGATTTTCACAATTCTAAATTTTTTTGCACAAATGTTTGTGATCATATCTGCCAAAGGCATGGGATAGGTCTGTGACAAATATTTTGAAATAGTGAATGGAGGCATTGGACAATGTGTAACACCATTGTCTTAAGCACCCTTCGAATGTGATAATGAAAAACCTACATGAAACATCATCAAGGGAGATGTTGTGCTCTCTACAAAATTAAAGAAAATGTTCAGTATGCTTAAGCAAGTTTGTTTCATCCTCACCATTAAACTTGAGATTTGACAATTCATCAATGGTATCCATCGACACTTGTAATTTTATATCTCTGGAAAAACATGTTGGGAATTTGATTGTGGAAGAAGTCATGAAATGGGTGCAGAAATCAAAACAGACTTCAAGAGATAAGCTTGTCATCTGGCCCTCCTTCTAGTGCCAGAAAATTTGACGATGTTGGACCCACCCAAAATCAAGGGATCTCCTTGATATGAAGTCCCAAGTAGACCTCATACCATTTGGAGTGGGAGTCTCAATAGCGGGGTGTTTAACGATATACCTTGGATTGGAAAATGCGTAGAGTGGTGTATGATATCTTTGGTTAAAACAAGTGTGTGACCCTATGGAAATCCAATCCGATGCATGAGCGGTTCTAATATCAAAGAAGGAAGTAAGTTTGCCCCTTGGAAGCCTGTAATAGTATGCAACTTGAAAGGAACACACGAGCTGAAAATACATCACACAAACTAACAAGAAAAATAGTCCACAAGTTAAAGGTAATGGATTAAAACATGAGCATGCATTCAACAAGATTCGTACAAATGAAAATGAAACAATTCATAAGAATATGCATAATTTAAACAACATACATCGCAAACATAACTAGAATAGTCCAACTACATTTACAATATCTACATGAAAATGTGTTGGCTCTGATTATATTATAAGTGGAAGTTCCATTCATACATACAACATGATGAATGAGTTGCCCCAATAGTTGAAGGTGAAGTCAACAACACCTACCCCTCCCAAAGAAGTATACTCCCTCTATGCTATGGAGAAGGTAAGGTTGACACAAAACTCCCAAGCCTTCTCTAAGCCTAAGCTTAGCCATAATATTGGCTCCCAAAAAACCTGATACAAGAGTTGTGAGGATGTACTTATAACCAGAGGGGGGTGACTCTTGGCATGCCCCATTGGTAACTCTTAGACTCCCCTCATGACTTCTCACATAACATATGACCCTTCACATTCCATCATGGACACATGGAATTTCATTTATACAATAATTACAATTAATATACATTTTCAACTCGTACAGGGTATAAGAAAAAATAGGGTAGAGACAAATTGACAAACTAACAAGGAAAAACCTATGATGTTGGAGTTTGGGTGAACTCAAGTTGGGAAATCTCAACTTGATGTCTCTCGGTCACATACTCATGCCAAGCTTGGTATTTTTGGATGATATCCCCAAACCGTGAGATGGTGTTAGGCTGGAAGTTGACTCTTTCTTTCATAGTCATTCAGGTACAATGTATTGGAGCTTGTCGGAACCTCATGTTCAATTAGGAACAACATCATTTGAATCTGAACATGGCCACCAATGTAGTTTTGAATGTTCTATCTATTTATCTCAAAGTTCTCATTTGTGGTGATCTTCTTTTGCTTCTCCAAGAACTCACCAATCTCCTGTCACACTTGGTGCTTGCTCTTAGTGTGGGTGATTGGACTGACTGATGGGATCTTATGGGTTCTCAATATCAAGTCCAAACTATTGTAAAACCATGAATATGCATCCTGAGTGTTTGTGATGAATGTGGCAAGTTGCTTGTTGTTTTGGATTAGTACCCGAACCTTTTCTTTCTCTAGCTTTGCTTGGGGCTTCATCATCTTTACTATTGTGAGTGGTGCTTCCTTGTACCACATTATCCAATCATGCACATAAATGATGGCAGCTTGCACATTCTTAAGGGCAGTGACAAACTCTCTTCACTGAAGTTGCAATCTTTGCAATTGGAAAAATACCTTATGCATGATCATGAGCTCCTCATATAAGTCTCGAATAGTGTTCCAAGTGCAGATAATTTAAAAAGTATCACTTCTCTCATTTATTCTAGGTAGAAATGTGCAAAAGATACACTTTGTGGTGTTGTGTGGAGTTGTTCAATATCTTACCAGTAGCCTATAGGTTTTGTACCAACTATTTGTTCTTGTCCATCAAGTACAAAATGTTTAATTTCGCAGCACCTTTGAAGGCCAATTTGGCTTTGACGATAATGTTTGGATTCCTGTTGATGTTTGCCACCATCACCTTTTCACTCATGAATGCAGGAGACATGATAATATAGGAAGTGAATTTTTCCCACTTGTACAATCTTCTTCTGTAGTTCAACAAATGAGAGATTGTACACATCCATCACTAGATCATCATCAAGGGGAACTACCTCCCCTTTCTCACTTGAGGCTTTCTCTATAGATGAAGGTGGTGGATTTTGAATGGTGGCTTGAGGTGCACTAGGCATTAAGTCCACATATTATTCTTGTAGCTTCAGTCCGACTTAACTGTCCATGGCTTCAATCAACTATTCAAGCTCCTTAGCAAACTTTCATTCTTGCTTCTATCCACTCACTCCTTCTACTACTGGCTGATCTTGTATCTCAGTCTTCAACCTGTATGGGTTCCATTTCTTCTAATGTGGCACCTTGTCTTCCTTCTTCTTCCTTCTTTTGTTTCTCATCTTGTTCTCTTCATTTAATATCTCATTCCTCCTTCAACTCTTGTTCCACTTTCTGCGCTCTTAGCTCTACTTCCTCCACTTTGTTATTTGTTGCCTCTACCTGCTTTTGCTTCGATAGCCAAAGGTGTTTTATAAGGATTGAATCTATTTTCATCTTCCAACTTTGTTCCTCCTCCATACTAACGACAAACTTCCTCTTACCCTTGTCCTTTACCAGACTGCTACCTTCTGCTACTATTGATGAAATTGCTTCCATGTTAATGTTAGCTCTTTTTCCATAAATAGTTGAGTGTCTGCATATACAAGAAACATAACTGGAACTTGCTCAACTACTTTCCGAAAAATTCTTTAAGTGATTTATTTTGAGGAAGCTCTCTTTGGCATCATTATGATAGTGACTAATGAAGATATGTCCAAAAATTGTTGTACATGTGAGATAGATAAGCCACTCATGGAAAGCAAAGATTAGTTTTAAGGAAAACCAATTTCAAGGCATGTTCATGTAGCAAAATGGGCTTCTGATGGAGGGGATTGCGCAATTTTCACTGGAAAGAGGGGCTAGAAGCCTATGGAAACTGCACACTACACAATCCAAACAATCAAGATCGAAGTTTGAGATTTTTAACTGCGCAATGTGCAGTTCAACCTAGGCATTGATCTGGGAGAGAATGCACATATGCAATATCGGTGGCCAAGGATGCAGCCTGAGTCGTAGAACTGCAAAATGTGCAATTCTCAGTTGTAAAGGCCAAGCTCTCAGCTCGAGTCTCCAGATTGCGCATTGCCCAGCTGGCAAAGTGAAATCAGGCTAAGAAAATGGCAGATCTGCCCAAGGGAAGTGTGAAAATGAGCAGATATTAAAGACAGTGATAGCTTGAGTGTATATTTGACTAAGCATAAATGAAGCAAGAAAAAAAAAGTGTAGAAACCAAGTAAATGGGTAGAAAACCAAATCAGTGAGGAGATTCGCCACAACAATGACCATCGGTGAAAAAACGAAGAAACAATTGTGACATGTATGAAAGGAAAATGATAACTTGAAACAACAGTTCAAAAAGCTAAAGGAAGTTAAAATTCCAGCATATATGAAAAGAAACAAGAGAAACATCATTCACACAAACCAAATAGAAAAAGGCAACAGAAAAAATGACTAAAAGCAATAAGTGCAAAACTCACCCGAAAAAGTGACGATGATCGAACCAGATCTCCTTGCTAATGATAGAGCTCTAATATCGAGCGTGAGAATGAGCTCTAGGAGCATATACTACATATATTTTAGGAATTAAGGTTTATGATGCACATGCCATGAATTAAGGTAAAAGTGACCCATGGCAATAGTTTCAAAAAATGGAAGGTGTGATACCTTCGAGTTACTAAAAATAGATCCCTAGATTCTAGGGATGCCTTTATCTCTTCTTATCTTTTCTTATTTTCCTAGGAAAAATTTCCATTCACATCATCGAGCATAATTGCATAGTTCTGGGGAACTGGTAGCTCCTAGCTCAGTGCACTCCATAGTTTTTTTGCTCACTGAGTGATTGTGCAGTCTTTGGGCTCAGTGTTGTGCTTCCTATCATGACTGCATAGTTTCTGAGATCAAGGTTAGGCTGCCAGTCATGACTACGCAATTCTAAACATCAATGTCAAGACTGGCTTCATGAATTGCATGGTTTCTAGAGGAAAGCACATAACTGCTACACAAGGCTTAAACAAGAGGTCAGGTTGCGACTTAGAAAAATTGTTAACTGAAGAGCAAGCGAACACAAGCAAAACTAAAAGATAAACATCAGTAAAATCATAGGTACCTGATAGTAGTGCAAGTTAAGCTCATGTGAAGTGAATTTAGGCTCAAAAATATATGCAATGGAAAACTTTTGGAGGTTGGTTATAGTCGCTACAACAGTACTAATATATAGTAACATATCCATGTATACACTAAAATATATGCAATAATATATGCTCAGACATACACGAATATATAAACAAACATATCTATCTATCTATATATATCTATATATCTATATATATAGATATATATATTCCCAATTCAACATACCTAAATATCTATATCAATATGTTGACGGTGCTGGAACCACCAACATTCAGGGGGTCTCCTCGATATGAAGTCCCAATTAGACCTCACACCATTTAGAGTAGGAGCCCCATCCAAAATAAGGGCCCAATTGCCAAAATAATGGGTTTTAGTGGTAATTCTTAGCTGTGATAATGCATAGGATGATGTATTTGTGACTTTGGTGAAACAAATGTATAGCTATATTAAGAGTCCAATGCAATGAATGAAAGGTTCTAACATAAAAAAGGGAAAGTGAGTGAACTCTTGAGAAGCCTGTAATAATACACATCTTGAAAGGAAGACATGAGCATAAAAGAATCATGATTTAGCTTGCAAAACAATTAAAAAGAAAACCATGATTGAAATATACAACAACACACATTCAACAAGATTCATACTAATGCAAACAAAATATTTCAAAAGTTTTAGCATAAATGAAATAACATATATTTCACACATAACAAGATTAGTCCTTCTATATTAACAACATATGCATGAAAATATGTTGCACCTAAGCTTTTATTAAAGTGAAAGTCCCAAACATAAATATACAATTTCCAAACCACTAGTCCCAATAGTGGAACATGAAACCAACACCTTCTCCTCCAAAGAAAGGTACTCCCTTTATGCTAAGGAGAAGCCAAGGCTCTCAATAGAACTCCCAAGCTTATGATCCTAAGCCAAAATCCTGGCCAAAAGCCCCTTAGAGGAGTTATGAGGGTATATTTAAAATAAATGATGTGATTAATCATCTCCCCTTTGTGACTCTTGGACTTCCCTCATGACTCTTTGACTTCCTTCAACCATGACCTTTGAAATTCATTACAAAATGACTTTTGACATTCCACAACTGGCACTTGGATTTTTACTTATAATTGATTACAAAAGAATATTACTATATTTCTCATACTCATATAAGACAAAATGGGGTAGAGTTAACTAGACAACCGAATAAGTCAAAACAAGTTAAGGTTGAGTTTTGGGAAACTCCAGCTAAACCACTTCAACTTGTAGTTTCTCAATCGCATAGTGGTACCAATATTTGTACTGTGCGATGACTTCCCCAAATTGTGCGATGGGCTCTAGATGGAAACAGACTCTAGCCTCCATTACATTTGGGTACACTGCCTTGGAACCAGCCTTAGCTTCCTTCTTCAGCAGGAGAAACATTGTATTGATCTGGACAGGGCAACCAATGTATATTATGCATGTTAACCTCTAAATCTTCCTTAGTGGTGATCTTCTTGAGATGGACCAAGTATCCTTTAACTTATACCTGATTTTATTATTGCCTTTGGCTTCATGA
This sequence comes from Pinus taeda, assembly GCA_000404065.3. Classification (NCBI taxonomy): domain Eukaryota; kingdom Viridiplantae; phylum Streptophyta; class Pinopsida; order Pinales; family Pinaceae; genus Pinus; species Pinus taeda. The sequence continues at coordinate 67,066 of APFE030287956.1, read as the reverse complement.
GTTAGACAATTGAAGGGATCTTGTGTGTGACTTCACCATGAATTCCATAATGTTGTACAACTGTGCATACGTGGCTTGAATGTTGGCAATGAATGAGCCATTAGGGGGATTTTGAGGTCTAAAATGGGCCTCTTAAGAAAAATATACTGCCAAAATAATATCTATAAGAAAGAATATGATTTAATATGATGATGTCAACCATGGAGGATGATTCACGATTTTTAGAGTAAAAAGGTAAAAATAATAAAATAATAAAACTACTTTTCACCTCATATTTCAACTTATATCCCTAAGGTTTTACTCAAATTTCGTACGAGGGTAATTTTTGGATGCAAAATTTAATTCCTCATCCAAGTAGTACCCATGTTTCATACTTTCAATGGACCCTACTACATGAAAAATAAGAAATACATGAAAAAACGTGATTGCAATCACGTTTTTCATGTATTTGTCATTTTTTGTGTAGTGGGATTGATCAAAAGTATGAAACATGGGTAATCCTTAAATGAGGAATCAAAGTTTACATCCAATGAGTGTTTCTGGTTGAAATTTGAGTAAACCCATAGGGATATAAATTGAAAATACGAGTTGAAAAAATAGTTTTTTCTTTTTTCCCTCTAAAAGTTGATAATGTGATACAATCTTTTTTTATTATTTCCACTATTATTTTATAATTTTCTTAGGAGGCCCATTTCAGATCTCAAAATTCCCCTAATATGAGTTGTTTTTTACTCTGGATAAGCATCTGAACTCCTTCTTTCTCCAACTCATCTGATTGCCTTGTCTTCTTCACCAACTCAAGAGGTGCACCTTTATACTGCATTGACCACTCATGCATGGTATCGATGGATGTATGTACAACCTTGAGATATTTAGCATTATATTTTCACTTCTGTTGCATGTTCTACATGCAAACAACTTCTTTAGCATGGTGAAAAGCTCCTTGTAGTGGCTTCTCATGGTCTCTCCCAATGTCAATACTTCCCCAATTATGGTTGTCTTAAGTTCTTCTAGATGAACCTATGTGGTAGTTTCTATTTGGAAATATGCTTGAAGTTGTTCCACTTTTTTCCTTACTTCCTATAAGTTCTTTTCCATTTGCCTATTCACATCCATGAGATACTCTGTGTTTGAGTTGGTAGCACCTATGAAGGCCAAGTTGGTTGCAACAATGGTTTCTAGATTCCGCATGCTATCCATCATAATTACGATTTCTCTAATAAATGCAGGGGATGTGAGATCATTTGAAAAGTTTTTCTTTATTACTTGTACAATATTATTTTTAATCTCATCATAGGTTAGATTGTACATATCCATGGCTAGACTATTATCAAGAGGAACATTTTCCTGTTTTTTTTCTTAGGGCTTGCTTTGTTGTAGGAGGAGGGGGGGACCGAATAGTGGTCGGTTGCATGCTTGGCATGAGATCAACATCTCAGTTTTTACTTCTCTAGTTCCAACTCCATGTCCTAGATTTCTATTAGATCTTCAATTTCTTGAGCAAGTTCCTTACACTGCAATTGCTCACTCTCTTCTTCCAGTAGTTTACTTTATTCCTATTCTTTGGCTTGCTTCAGTGTTGCTTCTTCTTCTTCTTTCTTCCACATTTATTATTCTTCTTGCCTTTTCCTTTATTCTCTTTCTTTCTGTTCTCTTTTTGCCTTATGATTCAAATCTTCGTCCTTCTTCCTCTATTTTCTCTTTCTTTCTGTTGCTATGGATGCTTTCAAAATGATTGGATCTACTTTCCATTTGCAGCTTTGTTCTTCCGTTGGACTATGCACAACTTTCCACTTCCCCTTTTCATGCACTAGGTTGTGCCTCACTAATGGTTCTACTTCCAGAATTCATTTTGGCTAAGGAGTAACCTATTTTGTACCTAAAAATATGACTGGTCAACAAGGCTTAGATGCATTGGAACAATTCTTTATCCTTTCCTCCTTAGAACTGAAATAAGTCCCACTTGGCTAACTGAGAGGCACCTTTTCACAATGTTCTTTGCAAACATTCCTGGGATCATATGGATTGAATCTATTTGACCGAATGCAATTTTTTCTATCTCTTTACCTTCGGTGTTAGCACCTTCAGATTTTTTATCTTGTACAATCTTATTTGTAAAGGAAGAGTGGGTCAAGGTGATTTCTTCTTCCTCTGCAACACTCCTGATAACCCTATGGAAAGATGATAAGCAACTTCTTGCAAGACCAACTTGTCGATGGCATACCTTGGTAGCAGGTGTGGAGATTTTTGACCGCCAAAAACTTTGAGGTAAGTGTCATGTGGTGAGGCAAACCAGTTTGCCAATTTTAACATTGCTTCCATCATCTCACATGACATGCAAGGTGTCTCTTCCTCAATATCATCTTGTAAAATGGAATGAGGAAGTTATCCATCATATTATCCATAAATCCTTTATGTTTATAATTCGAAAGAAACTTGCAATAACTGTGTATAAAAGTTTTCTTGGGTGTCCAAGTCCAACTCATGCCAAGAAAGGAGTTTGAAGCACATATTTCATCTAGCAAGTAGACATGTAGAACCATGATTTCTTACCCTTGGGAGGGTTCTTTGCATAAGCTACATGTGTCCTAAATTCTTGATCCAATAAGTCTAACCAATTAAATGATTTTCCTTCTTTCACAATCTGATGAAACAAGAATTCCAAACCTTCGGGAAAGGTCTCAGTATTCTGCTAACCATAGATCTGGAAACATAGAACTATCAAATACTAAAATGCCTTCCTGAGAGATTTGGTCTTGTAAGTGTTATTGGGTGTATGGTAGAATTTGGATGTCTCTTTAACCTAGTAGGTGGTGACTACATAGAAGTGGGAATCCATGTAGGATTTTGGCAGTGGAAAATGATACTTATACTAAAAATCATGTGCCATGAAAGAGGAAATCCTTTGTCCATTAGCATTATTGAGATTCATGGTATTTGTATTTGTATGTGATAGAATCCAATTGAAAATACCTGGACATGGAAAGTTTGGATACCTACATGCAACATTGCGTAATCTTGAACTTATACATTGATTTAAACCTTCTTGTCTTCAAGATCTGCTTTGAAATTGCTTGTCCTGTAAACATATTTCACTATGTGCCATGTAATGCTTGAGTCTTTATACATGAATAGTTGAGTATCTGAAAGCACTCACATAGTGGCAAGAACACTCTCAACTATCTCATTGGTGTTTCTTTCTATGATATCCTTTGAGGAAAATCTCTTGGGTGCCATGATGATAACAACTAATGGAGATAGATAACCTCAAAAATACGAAGTACCTGTATGATAGAATGCACTCATGGAAAACATGAATTAGCTCTAGAGAATCAGTCTATTCATCAAGATCAAGGCATCAAATCATACACTGAGAGGAAGGATTGTGCTATTCCTAATCTAAAGGTGGGAGATTGGCCTCATGAATTGAGGATTACACAATATCAACAGTAAGGGAGGCAGCTAGAGGCTTGAGACTATGAAATGTGCAGTTCCAGTTGGGTAGAGTGAAGGAAGGATCTATGCATTAAACAATCCTTGTCACTAGGGCTAAGGTCTGAGGCTTGTGACTGCACAATGCATAGCTAGGAAAATGAGTGACTACACATTTTTCATTATCATAGGTCAAGTTGGAGGTGTGTCTCTTGGAGATGCAAAATGAGTAGTTGGGGAAGGCAACTACTGGTTAAAATTACAGAAATCTACCTAAGAAAGATTGAAAACAGTGACAAATATTAGTGTTGGGGTAGGAAGGAATGTAGATATGGCTAAGGGGAATATAGATAAGAAAAAACTAAGTGCCAAAATCCAACATGGAAGAGGAAAAACAAACATGCCAAAAAATGACCCAGCAGTGACAACTACTAGGGGGAAGAAAGAACTCAATGTGACACTTGGAAAATGTGAATGATGGACTGAACCAACACTTGTACAAGCTAATATAAGTTAAAACACTAGATACTATGAAAATAAATAGGAAAAATAACACTCATATAAGAAAAAAAGAGAAATGCAATAAAAAAAGAAACAAAAATAAACACATGAAAAACATACCCGGAAAAGTGCCACAAACTCAACCTAAAGTTCCTTGATCTCCTTGAGAAGGCTAGAGCTCCAAGATAGAGTTTACAAATGAGATATAGGGTCATATACTAAATAGATATAAGTGGGTTATGGTTTCTAACACAAATTCCTAAAATCAAGGAAAAAGGTGCTACTTGTCTAAAATTCATAATTAACAGCCTAGTGGACTTAATCAAACATTAATTGGGAAAATCCTATTTTTTAGGGATGCCAACCTACTTTTTTGGGAAACTAATTCTTCACATTGGCAAAGGGGATTGCACAATTCATTAGAAGAATAGCTTTGCGCAATTTCTAAGATCAAGGTTGGCTTTCCTTCGAAGATTGTGTAGTTTATGAGCTCAAGGCTAACCTTCCTTCTAAAATTGCATAGTCCAAATCGTTAAGGATCAGTGCAATTTCTAGACACAATGTATTGCACAGTTCCAAGAGGGAATACCAACAATGTTGCAAGGTCAATGAAGGAGATTGATTGGATTATATAGGGGTAAAACAAGTCATTACAAACAATGCATGGAAGGATAAGTCTTTAACATTCCTTGAATACTTGATGAATGTGAATGTTGGACTCCTGTAGATTGAAAAGAGGCTCCAAAATCAAAGCATGGGAAAAAAATTGTAGTGGGGTTGTAGAAACTACATCACTTGGAAACACAATAGTATAACACCAACTCTCTATATGGGTATTATCTCATGTAAACCAAGTCTAACTCTTTAGGAAGTATTCTTCATTTCATTGATCACCACAGCTTTTGTACTTAGCTTGAGTTAAAGATATAGTTCCTACCATTCTCTTCATCAACGACAACTAACATAGATAGGTCAAACTTAGTTGTCTCAACTAGAGATGAGGAGGATATCGATTCACAATTAGAAAAGGATTATGAGAGTCTTGGTTTTCATCTATGGAATTTTGCTTCTTCCATTTGGCCTAGACAGTACCCCGACAGAGTCACTTCAGGGACACAAGCATTGCTCACCTGCTAGCAAGCCTGGACAGTACCCCTATGGAGTTGTTTGCTTCACCTCCTTGTGTAGGAAGCCTTTCTCTTATTTCACCCTTTTATTATTTTTTTGTTTTTTATATTTTATTCATAGATTTGTGCTTCAGAACTTAATGATTTCATGGGGTGGAAGAGGAATCCTGACTTATTGAGAGTAGAAGAAGTTGTCCCTTCAAAGAAGGAATTTTATACACCTCTGAAATTTAGTTCACTTGTTTAATTTTACTCCCCACCTTACTTTAATCGACTTAGTTGAAAAGGAAAAACCAAAAAATCATAAAAAAAATGATTAGACTAGGTGGTACTAGTTATATATTTAAGAATCACAATTGTACTAGGAAATCTCTGAGAAAGAACATATTTTCCATCAGGGAGAACATATTTTCCATCAGGGAATAATCAACTAAAAAGGTGTAAGGCTCGTGAAAAGAGAAGGAATAAATAGAAAGCCAAGAATTGACAGTCACATAAAACCCTCTTTAACTTCACCATGCTTGCTCCGGGAACCAAACATGGACTCATGTGAAAATCTATTACAAAATGGAGGAATGAAACAAAGTAACAACAAAACAACTAAGAAATACTAATCATACTACTAAACTAACCAAAACTAGGCCTGGATTATGTAAACTGAAACTTCCAGTGTAACCATCAAAGCATAAACTGACCTATAAAGGTGACGGAATTAGGAGCAAGAGATATTTTCAAGAATAAAAACCAGCCAAAATGATAAAATTTGAAATGTTGCAACATTCGAAGACTAAAAATGCAAGCATAAAAATATAACAAAAAATCATATACTAAACATTATGCATATGCATCATGGTGTTTATGCACATTTCAACAAAGTGTGGTAATGAAGCATCCTTTCAAACTTTAAAACTTGGCAAACATGAAGAAAGTGAAAAACTTGTGTTTTGGAAATGAGCTTTCCAAGTATGATTCATCCAATGATTGTGCATGTAGGTTTTAACCTTGTATAGGGATTACCTGCAAATGAGTTCTTAAAACAGAAAATAACAATGATGAGAACATAAAACATAAAACAAATATACACATAGATTTCTCCTGGATCCCAAAACTGGGACTACCAGATTGATTTTTCATTATATTTCTTTCAATTTTACAAAACAATTATATACATGTCAGAACATTCATAAACCCCAACCCCATTAACCTTGGATTAGAACATAATCATAGTTCCCTTAACTAGATCTACAAAATACAATGGGAAGAAAACCATCACGCCCAAGACCATGTGAAAAACCCATGCATAAAAACATAGGTAGGTCTTCCCACCTATGATATGGTAAAAAAAAAAGTTGGGGACATTGCTGCACTCAGTGCAATGAAAAGGGGCAAATTTCGTCCCCTGTGACCCCCCCATGCGTGCAACTAGTCGTGGAAATAATTTAACACACACCAAATAGTCTCCCACTTGTTTTTTTTGTTCCACACAAAGGGTCACATGAGAGCTTAGTGAGATGGGAATAAACTTTCACTACTAACAGAGCTTTATATTTCCCCGCCTTGCCTTCTGCATTCATCGTCTACTTAAACACCCATTTGTTTCCAATGGTTTTCCTTCAAATGGACAACTCCACCAGATTCTAAGCCTCATTTTCCCCAAAGATGCCATTTTATAAACCATGGCCTCCTTGCAAAGTTTTCCATCCTTTGAATTCACCACCTCTATGAAATTTTTGGGATCATCACCAGTAATGGATAAAGAAAAATTTTAATAGAGGGAAGATGGGCTATACATTTCTAGCTGTCTTCTTTCTCGCACTTATCATCTCAACGCTAGAGTATGTGGCTCTTCCTCTTTTGATTCTTGTTCTACTATAGAGTCTGATTCTTCCTCCTTTAGCTCAAACTCTATATTCTCATTTTCCTTTGGTAGTAATTCATGTTTAATAATGTATTTCATCTCTCTAAACATGACATCTTAGATGTACACAACCTTCCTTGTTTCTGGGTTTCAAATCTTATAATATTTTAAACCATCCTTATAACCAATAAAGATGCACCTCTCAGATTTACTATCCAACTTGGTTATTTTATCCTTTGGAGCATGGACATATGCATCACATCCAAACACCCTCAGATGTGAAAGAGAGGGTTTATTATTAGTCCATACCTCATGTGGAGTCTTATCCTCTGACACTGATGAATGGGATTTATTAACCAAGTAACATGCAGTCTCCACAGCCTTTGCCCAAAATTTATGTCTTAACTCAACACCACTGAGCATGCTTCTTGACTTTTCCATCAACTTATTTCTATAAAACTATTTTTTTGAGGTGTTTATTAAGTAGTCTTTTATGATGCTATACCACACTTCTTACATAACTATTAAAATTCCTTCTTATAGAAATCTCCACCATTATTTGTCCTCAACACCTTGATATTTTTCTTTGTCTGATTTTTCTTGAGAGCCTTAAATTATTTAAGCCTATCAAAGACTTCAAATTTCTTCTTGAGGAAATATATCCATGTATTCCTTGATGAGTCATCTATAAATGGGACTACACATAGAATTACCTAGTGATGGAACTAACAAAGGTCTAAACACATCACTGTGCACAAGCTCTTATATCTCATTCGCCCTCTTAGCATTAGAAGGGAAACTCACCTGATTCTGCTTCCCATATACACAATTTTCATAGAAATTGAAATAGAAATTAGACACACCTTCTACCATACCATTACCATGCAATATTCAAAGGCCCTTCTCTCCAATATGTCCAAGCCATCGATGCCATAGCATGGTATTTTCTCCAGAGACCACTAGGTTTTTTGCTTCACTTCCAAGAATCTCAGAACTATTGCACCCATCAATAACAATGCTACTTAGAAGCTTGTACAAATTTCCAATATGACCTCCCCACATCAATACCAGTGCTCCCCAAACCATCTTGTAGGTATCTTTCTCGAACACAATTTTTACACCTATATCATCCATCTTTCTTACATAAATTATATTTTGGGCTAATGCAGGAATATGCAGAACAATAAGAAGTGTTCTAATCCTTCCATCTTGAAAATACATCTTAACGTTTCCACATTTTATGATTTCGGCCTTCTTGTCATCCCCTAATAAGACATCACCACCATCATATTTCTCGTACTTGCATAACCACGCCCTATGGGAAGGGAAGTGAAAGCATGCACATGAGTCAATCAACCAAGCCTCATGGTCTACATGTGTACTTGAAGAAGAAGCCAAGTACACATCCACACCTTCATCTAAGGTGGTGTTGGCTTATTGGGGCCTGACCCAGGTTCAAAGTTAATTAGCCAAACAAATCCTTGTACTATTGGCCCTTTCGGGAACAGTCCACAGAGCGCGGATTGAGGTCTCACCCAAAGTAGTATGGGGGGTGTTGGAACTAGGTTTCTGCACCCTTGAGATGTATGAGGGTTTGGTTTGGTCCAACTGTGAGTCCATTTGCACAAGTTACTTCGTGCACTTTGCTGGCCTTCGTACCCTGATATATTCACCTTCGTGGAACCCTAACCCGAGGCTAAGAGACTTTTTCACTGCTAGAGAAACGATGTGCACTATTTCCCTAAATCACACCTGAGATATTACTTATCTTCTTATACCAATTAGTTATCTTCTCACAATCAGATGCCTTATGCTATATTACTTGTTTAGCATATTCATATGAGTTCGCGCAGTAAATAAACAATAAACTTGCAATTCATACTCAATAATACATAATACAAGAAAATATACAAAAAAATATGATAGAGCATCTCTTTATTAATTTTTCCAATGGTTATAGACTCAACCTACCCTATGCACTCAGCTGTAGGAGTCCACGTACTCAGCTACAGACTACTAGGCCTTTGTGCACTTAGTTGTAGAGCCTTCTCCTACTCTACGACCCAAAGACACGATTTACACTTGACTCAATGCTTCATCAATTTTCTCTCTTCCTCTTCTATTCTTCTTTCTATACTTAGAGCCTCGCTCTATTTATACAATCCCATGGTTCACGGACCATGGGTAGATCTTTCAAACCGACATTATATTACAAAAACAAGGGTGGACAATTGTGTGACTGTATTATGACCTCGCTCTCCTTTCCCACCAATCATGGAGTCTTTACAATGAACTTAGTCAAAATTTGGGCCTTAAGCCTCAAAACATGCCTTGGGGGGATTCAATGCCCAATAGGCCCCCAATGAAAACATTGTGACTCTCCCTTGAGTCACTATATCGGTGTGGAGATCTTTGCATGGAGACCCTCCAACTCTACTCGAACAACTGCAAGGTCGGTAATGCACTAAGTCGCTGCCTATTGAATCTGCTGTACATGTTGTTCTGAGACCACGGTGTCAAAACTGCTTTCCTGCATCTGTTCTTGCATCCCTTTCATTTGTGTGAGCTTGTCTTCAATTTTTTCTATAATGACAAAGGCCTCATCGATCCAAGGCTGAACACGCACCTTCAAGACCACTTCTTGGTGTCGTGCTGTGTCCACTTGCTCTTTCAGTGCTTTGTCCTGCTGCATCTGCGTGAGCCTCTGAGTGAGGGCCACCATCTGTGTGGTCCCTTTGACGCTGTCATACCACTATTGGATCTCACGTGCTTCTGTCTCTAAGAGTTGGATGTTAGGGTCCTCCTGCAGGTTGGTGAGTACCTCGAATGACTCCTCCAACATTCTAGTGTAGTCCCTTACTGCACCTCTGATCTCTTCCATCCCCGATGTAATAACTGGCACGCTATTCTCTAACTTCTGGAGGGGTGGATGGCTGCGCCTTCAACCACAAATTTTCCATATGAAGGTTCACTCCACCTAAACCTTGCCATTTCTTCTCGCGCCTCGTGCACCCCTGCTGCTAGTCTTTGGATGTGCGCCTCTGTAGGTGCTTCTTCTGGGATGGAAAACTCAGGGACCATCTAGTAGGATTCTTCATGTACCTGGACCATCTGCCTATTCTATGACACAACCTCGTCGCACTGCAAGCTCAACTTATCCATGTGGATCCTCTGCTCGCTCCACAACTGCAACGCATGACTCTCCCTAGCCCGTAGTTCTACAGTGATCCCATCCTGTAGCACATAGAGCATCTCCCATGGGAGCGTAGCCATGTTGATCCTGATGCCTTTTAGTGTGCTAACCATAGGTCTATCAACCTCATTTGTTGTAACCAGTGCCCCTTCTCACAACACTATTGTGTTCTTTGTCCAAGCGCACAACATTTGCTCGGCTGCAGCTATCCCTACTACGAGGCTAGTTGAAAGGGTACTAGCCAGAGGATTGCACACCTGCAACTCCTGAAGCTACACTCAGAGGGCCCCCAACATAATCTAATTCTCCTACATGAAGTTTTGGAGGGCCTCGGAAGTGATGTCATGAACCATCTCACCTATGTCATGCATATCCCCCTCTGTAAGGGTGATCGGGTCAATAGATAGCTTCGATGATTTGACATTGTTTGTGGTTTTGCGCCACCCTCATCTTCCTATATTTCCATCGCTTTCTCCTACCAATGCCAAGTTGACTTCTGGCCCTCATGCACCTTCTCAGCTGCCTCTTAAGCTACTGTTACTATGGCCTTTTTCTATTCAGCTATTATCTACATAGCATCCCACACCTCCTTCTCTTTTGTTGTCGCTGCTTCTTGCTTTCTCTTTTCTGCTAACTACACCATGCGTAGTTTGGCCTCTTCCTTCTTCCTATGTGTAGCAGACTTCTCCATTTCCATGATGTCTGGGGTGCACCATTCTGACATCCATGTCTCTAGTGCATCGAAAATCACATCATCAGTGGCTACGAAGGGTAGCTCATTTCATTTCTTGGCCGGGTCCTTGCATGGTCTAAGATATATGTTGTGGAAGTCTGCTTTAAATTTTGAAAAACTCTGTAGGATGTTGTATACAGTGGGTGATAACCATGGCTTGCAGTTAATCCCATTCCGATGTTCATCTCCATGAACACCCAGAATATCTTACTATCACGGATCTAGTTTGCATCCTTAGTTCCCCATAGTGAAGCGTACTTGGCGGCCTTCTGCAGATCCCTATCAATTGTGGGGAACTGGCTGTCCTTTGGCAATTCCCCTGCCACCAATACTATGGACAACAAAATCCATGCATAGTGGAACGTCTTTCCTTGTTCTTGTGCCTCGTAAAAATTTTCCAGGAACTCCTAACTCAAGAACTCGGACCAGTTAAACTAGACTCTCTCCATGCATGGCTTAGCAAGTGCCACCACCAGTGAAGGTACCTCGTCCATGCAGAACTTTTGCATAACTTTACTTGCCAATATTTGAGTCATCACCTTGACTACTTTGTTTTTTATACTAGATATTGCGTAGCCTTGCTTCTGCTTCTCCAACTTGTATTTCTTCTTCATGGCCTCCGCGATGGCAAAGTCACTGCTCTTCTCCTTCAAGATATCTGTAGGGTCCTCTCCTTTGCACGAGAGCTGAGTAATGCGATGGATTAAGTGGTCCATGATGGGGATGGGCTCCTCCAGTCACTAACACCCACCATGCACCAGGCAGAGCATCTGCCTGATGACGAATATCGTTACTGGGGTGTAGTGGAAATGCGACACCTAGAGTAGGTTTAGTAACCCTACCTTTTCTACTCCGCATAACCAATTTCATGGCTCTAATTTGATAACCCCCGCCACGGTGTTCTGCTTTGGCTTCATGAGCTGTGCATTATCTAGATGAGGGAATTTCTTGTGGTTAACGAGATCCCAATCTTCAAACTTCAAGTTCGGCACCTGTCCCAGGTGTGTGCCGTCAAAGATGATGTCATCCAGGAGGAGTGGAGTCTGGAGAGAGCTATTGCTCTCGTCAAGGTCTTTGGGCACTTTTGCCTTCCCCTTCCATGGGGGGACATATGCGTGCAACTTAGTTGGAGGGTGTGTAGGATCAGTTTCTTCCTCTATGCCCTCGTCCTCATCTTCTTCAATTATGAGGTCCTCTAAGCCTTCCTCCTCCTCTTTGGTTTCCAATTTAACCACTCTCCCTTTCTCCCCCATCATTAGTCTAGTGCACAGTGGGTTTCACGGGAACACATGCACCGGAGTCATCAGCTGTTTGTCCTTATTCGACCTCAGCGTGTGTGGTGATTTAGGGATTTCTGCCATAATCGTGGTGCCTTTAGGGGCATCTTCCATATTCAGGGCCTACGCGACCTCTTTTGTGTTCATCTTTATAATTTCCTTAGCTTCCTCAGAGGCTGCCATCTTTCTCATCTAGAAAACTCTCAATTGCTTAATCAAGGGCTCAATCAACACTCGGCATAGGGGAAACAGATCTTGGCTAGGAATACATGGGGCATACAATTGCTCAATTCGAAAATGACCAAGTGTTGTTTTCTGGGAAGCTCTTTGTAATTTATAGCACCTTTTGAATCTGAATTCGACCATTCCCCCCAAATCCAGTTCATTAGTGCTCCCTTGGCGGAAGATTGAATGAAATCTTGCCGATAAAGCACGTCTTAAATTCCTATTTCCTGCTCCATTTGGTCTCAAGTCGAGCGTCACATCGTGAACATTGACTCCAATAGTCACTTTCCATCCAACTAGCACGACATCGAAACCCACCTTGCACAGTCACAGACCTTGTGACACTTTTCTCCTGCGCGTAGTTCCAACATTGTGCAGCTCCCGAGCATAGTAGTTTATAGTCCCGCGCCTCCTTTCAACTGCTTGGAGCAATAATACTATATTTTCCATGGCTAGTCAGGTGGCTGCACCACCTGTATAGGGTTTCAACTAATCATCCATCACTTTTCTTGGAACACATCCACCTTTTATTGTTACTGGTTGTGTCGTGCACTTTATCATCTATAGCACCACCAAGGTTGATCCGTTTAGTAATGTGCGGTCTAATCCAAGGCATTAGGCTGGTCAACTCTTGGTGGTAGTCTCCAAATTTGTCAATGTAATCATGCGCACCTTATTTTATCACCCTAGTTTTATTATCGAGATAATCCTTCTTTATTTCATCCTCACGCTTCTTCACTTTCACATCTAGCAGAGCATTTTTCTCCGTTAATCGCATCCTTTCTTTCATAAGTTCCTAGAGCCTAAGATCACCCTGTTGGATTTGTTCCTCTGGTCCCAAGCATTTTTCTTCATTCAGCCGCGCGATCCCTTCTTCTAAGGCTTCCTGAGCTGTCATATCTACCGGCGCTGCTATGCGCAGACTAGTCATTTTATAGGCTATGGGGATTACAACGTTCACTCCATACTCTAGCCTCAGAGGTGCCTACTCTGTCAGTTTCTTGCACATTGTCCTATAATCCCATAGAACCGTTGGTATGCACAGGTCCCAATCAATTTGTTGTCCCAACCGGAGGGGTTGTTCACGCAATTTCCTCGCCTGCACATGCTTACTAACCATGTCTACTAACATGAGGGCTTCATGTATCTGCGTAGGTTTTGTAACATATTCCTGTATCCATCTGGACAGGTGCACACATGGATCGTTCCTTCTAGCAATGTTATCTGCTAATCACATTTGAGGCTTCCCAAACCACGTGCGCATCATCCTCCTGCATTTGCACTAGTCCTCAAAGCTTCCTTGGTGCGTACCCCACAACCTTGCAGGCATAACATGCAGTACCCATTTCAAAGCCTCAAAACATTTTTGTTTCAGCACCTCCCTTTCGAATCTATTCAGGAAGTCATCTAACTCTCTTAACCCATCATACGTAGGCAGATCCCTTACCTCCCTTGATATGTAGCACAGTGATCTCATCATCATGTTACAGTTCATAGTGGTTACCTCATGTAACCGGTTCTGCCACAACTCTATCTCCTCATCAAAATCTAATGTACAAGAGCTTTTGCGCTCCCATGAGATTTGTCCATCTACTGTGGGATTCACCCAGTCTTTCTCTCACGCGGTTATCTTGTAGATGCAGTCCAAGTCATTGTCGCTTTCATAGTCACACACTGACTTCGTGTAGCATGATCCTTCTACAGGGTCCAAAGGTACAACTACACGTAGAGACTTTTTCTCAAAAATTATCTTGCACTTCTTCAGATTTATGGCCCCATTCATGTTAGTGGCTTAATCAATTCCTAATACTATGGGGTAGGGATTGTTTTCATCAACAATCTCTATCACTTCAAAATCTGCCAGCGTGCTTGCTCCTTCAATATTCATTATGATCCCCTACAATCTTCCCATACGTAGTATCTTTTTCTGGTTTGCCATTTGCAATTGGATAGGAGACCATTGCATCGTAGGCCTTCCCATGCACTCCCATGTCTACTTCGGCAGAACGTTTGCATTTCTTCCTAGGTCTAGAATCACTTGGTCCATCTCATATTCCCTAATCTGTGTGGTCAACCTCATTTCTCTTCCCATCCTCGTTGCATGCTTTCTAACCTTACTAACTACACATGGTTCTCCTGTCGTGGTCCCAACACATCTATTTATGAGTTCTTGTAGTCCCTTTACAGCCTTGTTGCCCTGTAGTAGCTTCATTCATGTTTCCAGGAATGTTGTGAGCATCGAGGGGTCCATTTACAACTCTGGTCTATCTTTTCTTTCTAAAGTGGAGGCATTAGCGAAGCTCTTCTTTTCTTCCATGAAGGTTTCCTTAGCACGCTCTAAAGCAAACTCTGGTTCTTTCGTTGGAGCATTGCGAACCCAAGTACTATATTTAGGTTGCTTTCCTTTATCATCCCCTGTCGTGATTCGACTTCAGAGCACAATGTTCACATTAAGTTCTTCCTCGCGTGGCTCAGACCTCATCATTTGCAGGTTCTGAGTTGGGGGAGGTTGGAGCGCTCCCTTTTCACGCAGTCTCACTATCAATGTGGGATAATCCTTCATCTCACGATCAAATAATGTAGAATACAAGCATGATGGATGTGACAGATTCTGGCCCTCTGCAATTGTAACATATCAGTTGTTCGTGACCTCTTCCAGGTCCTCCTCCACCTTGGCCTCATCCGCTCCTCTAAAATATGGTTCATGCCATCCCTGTGTTATGGTCAAGGGACCACGTTTTGGCATGAACTCTGTAGGTGGGAGTCCTACCCATCATCAGATCATAACTTCTATAGGTGCACTCATCATGCCCCACTGATCTACAAAAATTACAAAACAACTGTTGTGAATTCTGCATGTATTTTTGCAACAGATAGTCGTTGTCTATAGCATGCTTTCCTCCTATTTGACAAATCACACACCACAATGCAGGCGTCATGCTATTTCTTGCTTGTGCCTTCGGTCTCAATGGCATTGGTCCTCCTCCCATGAGGTAATTTGCGAACACTAGGTAGTGGTCCTTGTCATGACCCGCACCCTTACATTTAACAAACCATACCTCGTCGCACACCTCTGGGCGAGTTGTCCTGTATTGTTTCAGACTCTGCATATCAAGGCACAAGTTTTTCAGCTACGCATGGATCTGCTGCACTCCTAGGTTAGGATTCTGTATCGGGGCCTCATGGAGTCTCATCGCGATCTCCAAGGCCTCGGCCTGAGTGGTTAACCTTTGTTGTGACAAAGCATTCCTTACATGCGATGTTAGCGATGCTAAAAACCATTCGTGGTGTTGTCCATTCATCAAAGTCATGTTAGCTTCATGAATTGTGCACTTTAGTCTCTGATCCAACTCCCAAGGGGTCTCACTTGATAGCATCATGATCTCTTTGAACCCAATGATCAACTACACCTCTGACTTTGGCCCGCTAAATTGTTTGTTTAACACAGTTTGGATTTCTGTGATCCCTGCATTTGGATTGTCATTGGAATGCTTAATGTACCAAGTCAGCGCACGATCCTACAAAGCACTGACCAATGTTTATTTCTTTAAATTTTCATTCATAACTCCCTGTGCTTCCCATACAACTTTTATCATGAACCAAAACTGGTATGGATCTTCATTTCCTACTCCCTTGAACACTGGCAACTTTATCGTGCTTTCCATATTGACTCATGGTGGTGGCAGAGGTGGTATGGGTGAATATGGGGGTGAAGATGGTGAAATTGGCAATGGTGTGAGTTGGGGTGGTATGCATGGAATCCTTTTCCTTATAAAATTTATCACACTTCTTGGTGAGACCTTCGCAAGCTCTTCCTCATCCCCTTCCGGAGGTGAAATGAAGGGGCTAGTTTCTAGCTCTACACTTCTTTTGTTTCAGTAAATTCTCCCACTTTGCGTAGCCCCAAACATCAATTTATTCGCATAACCCACTTTTCACTTAGTAGCATTTTAATCCAAGTGTTCAAAGACAATGTGCTTACCTCGCAGTCCTTTGAGGAAGCGTCACTCTGCCTCGTTGTAGCTGATTAAAGTGTCTACCACAAACTCAGTGATGAATCCTCCAATAATTCGATTGAGCTAGTGATGAATAGTGCATGCGATCTTATCCTATGATGCTTCTAATTTGTGCACCAATTTTGGAGTCCACACAATAGGTTTGTCGAGCTTTCACCTTCCTTGGCTATCTGCTAGCTTTGCAATCCACTCATACAACTCAATAGGGAAAGATGGGAAGAAAATTTCTTGGATTTCTGTGTATAGGTAGTAGTCCAACCATTCTTCTTTTGATAATCATGGATCCCTTTTCTCCTGCGCCCTATCCAACCACTCTTCAGTTCCTTTCTTAGTTGGATTCCAGTGATACGACATCAGACATTTCTATGCAGATCCCAGTCCTAGCAATGGAACCATTTGTTGGATTGTTGGGGCCTGACCCAGGTCCAGAGTTAATTAGCCAAACAGATCTTTGTACTACTGGCCCTTTCGGAAATATTCAGCGGAGTGCAGACTGAGGTCTCACTTGAAGTAGTATGGGGGGGTGTTGGAGCTAGGTTTCCACACCCTTGAGATGTCTGAGGGTTTGGTTTGGTACAGTTGTGAGTCCCTTCATGTAGGTTACTTCACGCACTTTCTTGGCCTTTGTGCCCTGATATATTCACCTTCGCGTAGCCCTAACCTAAGGCTGAGGGACTTTCGTGCTGCTGCAACAACAATCTGCACTACTTCCCTAAATCACACCCGAGATATTACTTATCTTCTTATCCCAGTTAGTTATCTTTGTGCAATCGGATGCCTTAATAGTAAATAAATGGTAAACTTGCAATTCATACTCAATAATACATAAGACAAGAAAAGATACGTAGAAATATGGTAAAACTTCTCTTTACTAATTCTTCCAACGGTTACAAACTCGACCTGCCCTGCACACTTAGTTGCAGGGGTTTGCGCACTCAGTTGCAGACTACTAGGCCTCTATGCACCCAGCTGCAGAGCCTTCTTCTACTCTACGACCCAAAGACATGATTTATACTTGACTTAATGCTTCATCAATTTCCTCTCTACCTCTTATGTTCTTCTTTCTACACTTAAAGTCTCGCTCTATTTATACAATCCCATGGTCCACGGACCATGGGTAGATCTTTCAAACCAACATTATACTACAAAAACAAGGGCGGACAACCTTATGACTCTATTATGACTTTGTGTTCTATGCCCAAAAATTGCGGAGTCTTTACAATGGACTTAGTCAAAACTTGGGGTTTAAGCCCCAAAATATGCCTTGGGGGGATTTCATACCCAATAGGTGGTTTTTGCCTCTGCAGAACGTGCATCATCAAATCCCTTTCATTTCTCATGAGCTTTAGATATACCGACATTTTTATAGTGCCCTTCCTTTTTGCATTTCCAACACAACTTTATAGGTTTTCCAAGAGATTTATATCTCCCTCTAGATTTAGATCTCCCACTCGAGGAATTGTTTTTGTTTCTTTTTTGGGAATGCCCGTGTACAAACAATGCATCTCCATTTTGGCTCTCCATACTTTTCCATCTCATCTCCATCGACAACAAGGATGAGACTATTTCATCAAACTTTAAGGTATTTGTATTGCTACCTATTGCAACAACTAGACTATCCTACGAATTTGATAGAGAACACAAAAAAATGATGCACTTATCTTCATTTTAAATTTTAATATCAATAGATAAGAATTGGATTACCAAAGTATTAAAGGTGTTGACATTCTCTTTCATCGAGTCTCAATCATTGATCCTTAAGTTATACAACTTTTTCCTAGGAATAATTTGTTCACTAGAGACTTAGATTGGTACAAAGTCCCTAACTTATCCCATAAACCCTTCATCATAGCTTCCCATGATACATTCAATAATACTGAATCTGAGAGACACAATCGTATTGTGCTCTTCACTTTCTGATCTAACTTTGCCTAGTCTTGTGTCGACATTCCTCTTGGTGTCGTGCCTAGATCTACAACACTATACTAATCTCATTCCACCAACAAATCCTCCAACTTGAGCTTCCACAGCTCAAAACTTTGACCATTAAATTTCACAACCTTTATCTTTTGACTTCTCGCCATCTTGTTTCACAACCAGACTCAATCCTATAGATATCCCACTAAACAGGGTCTACCACAAGCCCAAGAAAAACCCCTTAGCAGCAAAGGTGTCCACTTGAATCCGAAACAAATCTAATATTAGATGTAGGTTTTAACGCTGTACAGAAATTACCTGCAAAAAAATTATTAAAACATATAAACAATGGTGAGAACATAAAACATAAAACATAAAACAAATATATAAAGATATTTTCCCCTGGATCTGAAAACCGGGATTACCATATTGATTTTTCATCATGTTCCTTTCAATGTTACAATACATTTATATACATGTTGAAACATTCATAAATCCAAATCCATTAACCCTAGATTAGAACATAATTGTAGTTCCCTTGACCAAATCTACAAACTACCATGGGAAGAAAACCAACATTCCCAAAATAATGTGCAAAACCCATACATTAAACCATAGTTAGGCCCCCCCACCTATTATAGGGTAAAAAATAAAATCACGGGGTGCTGCCCCAAAACCCATATAGTGGGGCTACCCCCCCCCCACAAACCCACCAAAAGGGGTCGTTTCCAACCCCCCCTGTGACCCCCTTGTTGCACCCACCGCAATGAACATGGGAGGTTCACACCTCCCACACATGTGACTATGCGTGGAAAGAATATAAAACACGTCCAACAATGCAATAGGATTGTGAAAAACAGGTGAATGGTGTGAAAATTGTGAAATATATTGATTTTCAATTTGTGCGATCAACGAATGAGGATTATTGAAATAAAAAGTATTATCATGATCATGATTAGGGCTAGCATCAAGAATGAAAGAGCCTAACATAAGCATTAGCATAGGCTGAAGTGCCTCATCAGCTTGTGGTAGTTCCAAGACATCAAAATGTAGATCATTGAAAATTTGTGGCTTAGAAAATTCGACAATAGAAAATACAGAGTCGTTACTAGATGAGTTGATGAATAGATCACGACATCCATGATTAGAAACTCCATCACCGGGAAGAAAGTAATCCTAATGATCTGATGAATCATAGAGAGGGGGAGATAAAACACAAAATTTCACTCTCGATTTTTTCAAAATGATTAGATGATGAATGGTGGAGATCAAAAAGAGAAGATTTTTCTTGTCCCTGTTCAAATGTAAAACTGGAATTCCACGATTCCTTAGTGTGATTAGAATTTACTTCATCAAAAACTTATTCTTTGAAAGATATGACAGGCATGACAGAGTCATGGATGATGTCAGGATAATGAGGGAGAGGTGAGAAAGGAGAAACATCAACTTTCATAGCAGAATATTGTTTAGAAATAGATCCCCACACATATTCATTATAAATAATATCATAACTTTGTTGGTAGATAATAAATCCATCCTGAAATTTATTCTCATTAACATCATAAGAAATGATTGAAACAAGTGGATATAACAACTAACAATCAGGAGGACCATAGGAACCAATGGAAGGAGGTCAAGGAGAAAGAACATCACTCTACAAATCATATTCATTGTCAAAACTTATGCTTAAATTTTGAATACTTGGGGTGGGAGAAGATGGTGGTACATTAATGATTGACCTCTCAAGTTCCCCAACCTCAATCGGCGTAAATGGAGATGTTTGATGACGAGAAGACGAGGAGTCACCTGTAACAACAACTTCTTTCGACACAGATTTGAGAGCTCCATAACCAGTGTATGTTGGGAGAGTTTCTAAGTACTCATGTTATGCTTGATTCATCAATTTACAAACAAGAAATTAGAACTTCTCTTTCATGAAATTCCAATCAATATCATCCATGGAAAATTGATAACAAACGTGAATCATGAAGTGATGGTGAAAATTGCCAAGAGGTTCATCATGTGTTTTTCTAAGATTCATGATTTTTTTATAGACAAATTTGTAATAATACCTATCAAAGGCAGATATCCTTGAAAAGATGTTCGAAAGAGTGAATAGAAGGATTTGACAATGTGTAACACCATTCTTTAACGCGCGCTTCGAACACAAGGATGAACAACCTGCAAGTAGTATCCTCACAATGAATTTCATGATGAGTGCAAAATTCAAGAAAGTGAGTGGTGTGCTCAAGAATGGTTGTTCCACCCTGCCATCAATATTTAGATTAGACAAGTCATTAATTATCCTCATAGGCACCTTCATAATTTCAATTATGTAAAAACATGTTGGGGTTAAGATATAGGAAGAAGCCATTTAAATATAAGGGAAGTTAAAATAGACTTTACATGCTTATCTTATCATCCAACCCTTATATCGCCAGAAATTTTGACAATGCTGGAACTTCCAACATTCAGGGTGTCTCCACAATATGAAGTCCCAATTAGGCCTCACACTATTTGGAGTATGAACTCCATTTGGAATATGGCCCAGTTATTGAAAGAGTGGGTTTTAGTGGTAAGGCTTGGCTACGATAATGCATAGGATGATGCATTTATGACTTTGGTGAAACACGTGTATATCTCTGTGAATTTTCAAGTGAAATGCATGAAAGTTTCTAACACGACAAAGAGAAATTGAATGATCTCCTTAGAAGCCTATAATAGTATGTAGCTTGAAAGGAACACACGAGCATAAAGGGAATCATGAGTTAACTTGCAAAATAGTTCACAAATAACCATGATATAAATATACAACAACACACATTGAACAATATTCATAATAATGCAATCTAAATAGTTCATAAGACTTAGCATAAATTAAATGACATATATTGCAAACATAACAAGAGTAGTCATACTAGATTCACAACATATGCATGAAAATGTGTCAGTTCTGAGCTTTTATTAAGTTAGTGAAAGTCCCAAACATACATAAACAATTTCCCAACCACTAGTCTAAATAGTGGAACAAGAATCCAACACCTTCTACTCCAAAGAAAGATGCTCTCTCTATGCTAAGGAGAATCCAAGGCTCTTAACAAAACTCCCAAGATTTTGATCCTAAGCCAAAATACTGGATAAAATCCCCTCACATGAGTTATGAGGGTATATTTATAAGAAATGAGATGACTAATCATCTCCCCTTTGTGTCTCTTGGACTTCCCTCATGACTCTTTGACTTCCTACAACCATCACCTTTGGACTTCATTACAAAATGAATTTTCTCATTCCACAATTGACATTTAAAATTTCACTTACAATTGATTACAAAATAATATTACAATATTTCTCATACCCGTATAAGACAAAATTGGGTAGACTCAACTAGACAGCCTAATAAGACAAAACAATTCAAGCTTGAGTTTGGGGAAACTCCAACTCAGCCACTTGAACTTGTAGTTTCTCAATCACATAGTGGTATTAAGATTTGTGATGTGCGATGAATTCCCCAAACTATGTGATGGAATTAGGCTGGAAGTGGACTCTAGCCTCTATTGCATCTGGGTACACTGCCTTGGAACTAGTCTGAGTTTCATTCTTTAGCAGGATCAACATGATATTGATCTAGAAAAGGCTACCAATGTAATTTTTCATATTATTCCTATTCACCTCTAGATATTCCTTGGTGGAAATCTACCTGAGTTGGTCCAAGTATTCTTCAAATTCCTTCCTAATTTTATTCATGCCTTTGGCTTCGATGAGTGATCTAACTTAAGGGACCTAGTGTGACTTCACCATGAAATCCAAATTGTTTTACAACCGTGCGTACGAGGTCTGTATGTTGTCAATGAATAAGTATATTTTCGTATTACCATGGATGAGAATTTGAACTCCTGCTTTCTCCAACTCAACCTATTTCCTTGTCTTCTTCACCAAGTTAGGAGGTGCGCCTTTGTATTGCATTCACCACTCATGCCTGTTTAAGTTATGGTTGTATTGACAACATTAAGAGCTTTAATATATTTGCAATTTTGTTGCGTGACATTAAGCGGACAACTTCTTTATGCATGGTGACAAGATCCATGTAGAGGCTTCTCATTGTCTCTCCAAATTCCGATACTTCCCCAAGTATGATTTCCTTAAGTTCTTCTAGATACATTTATGCGGGAGCTACTTTCTAGACCTTTTCTTGGATTTGTTCCACTTGTTGGCTTACTGCTTGTAAGTTATTTTCCATTTGTCTATTCTCAGCCATGAGATATTCCATGTTTGACTTGGTAGCACCTGCGAAGGCCAAGTATGATGCATGTACATAGGACAAGCACAAGATATCTAGACTTTAGACATGAGCGTTCCAATGTGATGTGATGGCCACATGGTAATGATGGGATGACATTTTTAGATTTTTTGTCAGAAATTGTAAATATTTACATTAAGAAGTGAGTTTTTATTTTTTTAAATAATTTAGAGAAGTTATTTTCTAATGTAAATATAGCTTTTTTTTTCCTTATTTTGTGGAGAAGGGGGAATGATTCACACTTTGTGACTCTTAGTTGTCATAGTCTGTCACTTTTGGGAAACAATAAAAAAAGGATTGTTTGGGAAGTTTTGGAGGAGAGGAGAAGCTCCTGAGTGAGGAGAAGAGAGAGATAGGGAAGACAGGAAATCATTGTTTCTCTGTGTCACTACAATCTTGAGTTTGAAAATGTTCGGTGTGCGTTATATTCTTTCCATGACTAGCCCCACGCACAAATATGGGGGTCAGAGGGGGGGAGACTATCCCCCCTTAATTTCGCAGGGCACATTGGGAGTTGGGGGGGGGGGGGGTGGGGCTGACAACCCCCCTTGTTGGGGGATTCATAGGAAGGTAATAGCCCCCTTCCATGGAGTCCAAGGCAACGCCCCAATAAATTTGTTTTGAACCCTTCATTAGGTGGTCAGACCTACCTACGGTTTTGTGCATGGATGTCTTACATGGTTTTGGGCATGATGGTTTTATGCCCATGATATTTTGTAGATCTGGTCAAGGGAACTACGATTATGTTCTAATCGAGGGTTAATTGATTGGGGTTTTTGAATGCTTCAACATGTATATATATATGTATTGTAATATTGAAAGGGATATAATGAAAAAAAATCAATCTGGTAGTCTTGGTTTTGGGATCCAGGGGAAAACACTGTGTATATCTATTTTATGTTTTATGATCTTTCCATTGTTTATTTTCTATTTTTAGAATTCGTATGCAAGTAATTTTTGTATAGGGTTAAAACCTACAACAAAACCACATATATAATAAAATTTGTGTAAACCAAAAGGTATTTCTTTGTGTGAGTGGCGTAGATGAACAAAAATTTTTCACTGTAAGTTGTGTGCTTGCTAAATGGTTGAGATTGAATCAAATTCTAGTGATTAACCAATTTGATTTATGATTTAGAATTCATGGTTTCTATTCCTGTGCATTTGTTCAATTGAATACTAGTCATTTTGAGAACCCTTACCTTGCTTAACCAATTTACATTAAAAAAATTTGTCCATGTGGCTTCAAACGTTGTGAGAATCTATTCGTCCTATGGGATTCATGTTGTATCAGTCTGAAATTATGTAGAAGGAATGCGTTGTTATGTTCTGGAATAGTGGTTCCTTGGTATTTACAATGATTTGAGTTTTTTTATAGAGACAAAGCAATCTAGTGAGAGTTTCTAAAAAAAAAGGACCCTCTTTGACTGTTTTTCGATTGACAAATTTAATATTGCAAACCACTGTGAAGAAAGGAAAGTGAAATCATTCCATGTGTGAAGGAGAAATTTAGGGACATTGAGAGTCAATCTGGGAAAAGAATCGAGGCATTTCATATTCCCCAAAACCACAATACAAAATTTTAATGGTCGCTACGCAATCATTTCATAGAGGTGGAACAACGAATTGGAAAACAAGCACTATGGAATCATTTTGTAGTGGCTAGTAAAAAAATTAAAATTCTAAAGGACTACATGTCAGTGTGAAATCCTCCTTTGGACTTCTTCTGTTTTTACCCAGTTCTGTGGGTGTTTTTATTTTTGGGCATTGAATGTGACAAAGGGTCAAATCCATTGTTATACGGGCATAAACATGAAGGATTAAAACATTGGGACAGGCACTTATGTGAGTGTGTCAAAGAGTTATTATATTGCATACATTATTTTTTAGGTTGAAGCATATGTAAATGAATTTATGAAATGAAGTGAGAGTGCTGATGGAGGGTGACAGAAAAAACCTCTCATCGAATTTATCATAATAAATTCATGTTCTCATCTTGAATTCATATGTTAAATGTTTCATGAAATAATGTTGAATTGGATGTAAATAAATAGCTATGTGTGGATTATATTGTTGATATTGGACCGGTGTGACGTGTGCCATCACAAGTTCATATCCATTGGGCTGAGTAAATAATGATGCAAAAATTAACATAACCAAGTAGTGAAAAATATGATTTTCTATTAGTGTTCATTTTATTGATGAAGTAGATTTGGATGTAATTCTACTTGATGTATGAATATTGGTGTTTAGAATTCCATATATGTACATGGGAGATGCAATCGTCATGCAAAGAGCCAACTAGTATTGCCTCATCAAGGATTGAAAATTATTCACCATCAACACACACAAGTGAAACTCCAAAATTTCACTGGTATGTGCTAACAAAGCCAAGAAATTGACCTATTTTGGAAAAAGTATGTTTTTGTATTTTTAAGAGAAAACCAGTGTATAAAAGAGTCAATGAGAGAAAATTCATCCCTACAGGGGTACACTGAGGAACATAGACAACAACGGGAAGAGTTGTTATACGCATACTGGGGAGAGTTCTAGGTGCGTAAAAGCTACTTCCAAAAAGGAAGGTGGAGCATGAGATCCAACTATTTCTAGACTCTCTATTGTCAAACATTAGGTTATACAAGTAGTCTACAATAGAAGCCAATGAGGTGAAGAATTAGATGTAGTAGTTATTAGAGAAGGATGTCATTCCACTAAGTACCTCACCATGGGGGTCATCCATTATAATTGTGCCTAAGATGGATGGGACTTAGTGAATGCACATTGATTATAGGGAATTAAACAAAATAATTCTCAAGAATAGAAACCTTTGCTAATGATAAAAAAAAATTGGATCAATTGCAACAAGAAAAATACTTCACCAATATGGACAAAAAATCACAATATCATCAGGTTCAAATCAGAGAATAAGATCCATTGAAACTTCCTTCAAAACTAGACACCAATTGTATGAGTGGTTAGTCATGTTGTTTGTTTTATGTAATGCATTAGCCACATTCATGAGGTTAATTATTGAAATAATACGCCCTTTTTTAGATTTTTTTTATTGTTATTATTTTGGATAATATACTATTTATTTACATGGATAAATGACCCAACAAAAATTGCAAGGGGTTATCTCTAGTATGAGGTCTTAGTTATATGTCGCATCATTTGGGATAAGAGAACCATCTAGATTCTGGCATGGAAACAATGTTTTCTTTGTTGAATGATGTGAGATATTGAATGATCATGAAAACAAAAGGGTATGCAAACTAAACTTAATATTATCTTATTACAAAGGAAAAACTATTTTATATTAATGAAATGATGAAAGATAAATGAGGAGAAGAAGAAATGAGAAACTAAGCACAAAAATAGCTATATTAAGAAATTAGTTAGTTGATTTCCTCGCACTAAAATATTTAACTTTCTAGAGAAAACAAATAATAGTCAAACTTTTATCTAGAAATTTCTCATTAAAGAAGGAAACAATAAAGAATTAGTAATAGTTTTAGAAAGAGCTATCTATTTCATAGAATAGTTCATGATCTCACAACAATAAATCTCACAAAATTCACACCCAAATGAAAGTACTTGAGAATAGTAAGAAGCATAACCACAATGTTCATTGAGTCACAATTTTGACAGTGGCTTTCAAGAACTCCCAATATTGTTTGACAATGAATATACAATATACTAGATTCCTAGATCTCATTGTTTAAATTTTGCAATATGTTACTAAATAATATAGATTTTAGAAGTAAATAATTTTCGGCATCCAAAAGTCCCTTTTACTAGGAGTTTACATTTTTTATAGGTTACTAACTTCCTAACGAATCTTGGGCTTCCAATAATCGACAATTATAATCTATTCAAATTGTCAATATTATCAAATAAAACTAATCTAAATGCTTTGTAACACCTAGTGACTGAAAAGACAACTGATAGGGTATGATTTTATTTCCTAGAGGGACTCTAAGAACTTCTTGAAGAATGGCTACCCATATCTTGTAATAGGAGTAGATCATCCTAATCTTGGTAGGTTACATAATTTCAATGATGACATGATATTGTGACATGCTCTGTGATATGTATTGTACATCTTTCTTCAATGATACCATGAAGGATTTAAATAATATTCGTTGATTTGAGGGCTCCAAATTATGGTTCTCGAGGTTTTATTTTGTGTTTCTATTTGTAATGATACTAAAAGGAAATTCTTCAAAAGTCAAAATTCCTTATAGCTCCCTTCCTACTTATTGGTATAGCCTGACTTCTCCTGATCAATCCCTAGGCTAAAGGATCATGATAATCATACCGACCTACATATTTGGACATGTATTTCTCTAGCATATTCCCAATCTTCAGGGACCTGATGACCATGCCGTATTTGTAGGTAAATTATTCCTCACTAATCTTGGGAACATTTGATGGATCCTATGGATACTCTTTAGGCCATTTATCCATTTTTTTTATAGCATTTTGTACTTCTTTCACTTTATTTCCTCTTTCTTTAGCTAGTTCCCAGAGTGGAAATGGATTAGTGGATATGTTATGGAGTTGTTGGAGGAAAGGATAGTTCTATTTGACCATGGCCTTATAATATTAACGTAATTTAGATGCATAAGACTTATAATCTACCATGTTGGTTCTCTCTTGCTTCAAATTTCTATTTCCATCTTTCAATAAATTGGAAATATTGCTTTATATTTGCTATGTTGTCATCATTTTACTTCAATTTTTCAAGGAGATATCTTACCTTCCTCTGAGTGGCCTTAGAGAATGTTGTGCCAACAAGTTCCATGGAAATTGGATCCTTTTCAACATTTGGTATGATAGGTATTTCTTTAATTACTATTACTAGAGGCCTATGGGAGTGGGCCAACTTTTGTATTTGTTTTTTCTATTTTCTTCATGTTGCGATCATATCTAAACTTTAATATGTTAATCACTTTTCTCTTTATTTTTGGCATAATGCCTATCTCCAAAACTAACAAGTGACCACTTCTGATGGTAAGGATTGTTGGTTCAATTGAATCAATTTCCATGGAATCTATGCTTTGTTTGACATCCTATTCATTTGTTTCCTATTAGGCATGGAGATCTTCTTCCTAGTTTTTGGCCTTAGCTTCTTGATGTTGTTTTCTATGTTACTCTTCCTGCCTTTTCTTTTTTTCTCCTCTGCTTTTCCCTATCTTATTCCTTACTCCTCATTTCTTCCTCTTCCTTATTCTTTAGGTCAAGATCTTGGGATATTTGAGTTGCTTATTTCTCCCATTTCATATTTTTATTCATATATAACTTTAGCTAATTCTTTCTAGGTAGCTTTTTTCTTGGCTAGAAATTCTCTTCCCGCCTAGGCCTTCTCTTATTTCTTTTGAGGTGCATTATAACTTATCCCAAGGAATTTTTTTAGAAGTTAAAGGAAATTTTCTACTTATCCTCTTTAACCTACATCTTTAATTAGTAACGCCACCTATATTTTCATGCTTTATAATTATTCTTCAATCTATATTTTGTATCATAATTGTGGAATGTTAGATACCTAAAATGATCCAATATTGTCAGAGTGTCATATTATGTTACAGATTTCTTCATGTTTTTTAAATAATATGAGCCAAGGTGCAATTTCATGTGTGGCTAGGAATCCTTCTTTTCCCATGAAATTTCTCCACATAGCCTTGTGTTGACATGATAATCTATCTCCTATAGTATCATCAAGTCAGTTACAAAATTTGGTGGAAAATGACGAGGTTTGATTGCTCCAAAGAGTCTTATGTTTGTGTTGACCTAATCCACAAACCAAATGCCAACTTTCAACGTCAAATTCCTATTTCTTTTAGACACACATGGAATAGGATCATTGAACAAAATTTTATGCATCGGGATCAAGAAGTCGTGACATATATTGGTGTAAGACGATGTAATGGGACTCAAAAAAAATATATGATAAATGCGGATTGGCTCCTCCTGCATTGTCCACTTCCACCCCATGACTGGGAATACATGCTAAACATAGATGATTTCTATCAAGTAGGATTCTATGAAAAACCAAGGTTGTTGACCTTCCTTTAGATTACGATAATATAGAGTATTATCCTTTACTGAGAAAGAGAGAGTATATTATCCTAATTGAAGATACTTCACTTGACTACTACAACTTATATTAATAGTACCCATCCTTAGTAAAAGGATTGTACATTAGGTTGGAAATACAACCTATATAACATGGTAAATATCACCTAAAAGGGGGACTTCAGAATGTTGGTAGGATACTCTTCGTTTAGATTGTATTTTAAAGTTACTTTATTGGTACATTATGTCTTTAGGAATTCTATAGGAAATATCCTGATGTTTGATAATCAATCCTCATCCAAGCCTATGTCCTCCTTCAGAATATTGTTATACATATTGAGATAAAAGGCATTAAATGAGGCAATAGGCTTCCCGTAGTTGTCCCTGATCATGGATTCCTTGGGATCAACATGCTGTAGTAACTTCTCAACAACATTTGTACATGGAAATATAGGGGGATGTGCAACCATTTTGTACAACCATGACCTCTTCAAAGCCTTGTAAACTTTTGAATCTTGGTCATATTCAGGTACGTATTCTCTCATAAATAACATGTACACTTTTGGGCATAAGGATGATGTATATTTGTCAATGTATTATGGAGTATCCTAGAACTTAGGCCTAAGTGAATTGGAAAATATCTCATCATTTGAGGTCTTGACTACTAGGGCTTTGTAGGCACTTATTTTTGACATGTATGTGATTCTTTGCATGTACAATTAAAAAATAATAGGCACCCATTATATAGTTTATCTCACAATGTTATACTTTATATGGTTTAATTAAGACAAAGGTAACAAGTTTATGAGGTAAAAAAGGAAAAGAAATATTAACAGAGAGTGTTCAGAACATTGTAATCCCTTAGATCACAATACTGACCAACATGGTGCCACATTATGCCATATAAATGTGTCACTATACTATAGATACTAATGCTATGGTTTCTTGGAAAGAAACACGTGTTCATGCACCTAGTGCTAGGTAGTGAAGCAATGGTTAAAATTTAACTAGAAAATCTAGGCTAGGGTGGAGAGTTATTTCAATGGGCATGAAACCATATGTTTCTTGATGAGGTTAATCTTAAGAGGAAAAGAGAGAAAGAGCTTATTGTTGGTGGCCATGAAGAAGGGAAATACAAAGTTCTTTTTTTGTCATAATGAATCAACATAAAGGTCAAATATCCAACTCGTGGTTTCTAGGGTGCACTTTTGTGGTTCAACTAAGGAAAATATATGTGATATTGGTTAGTTGGGTTCATTAGCCCTTTCCCTTATTAAAGGACCTCAAAATTTGTATATTTTAACACCTTCTTTCATTATTATTAATTCCTTTTCACTAGCCTATAACCTTGTATTATTCCATTCTAATATTTATACGAGGGATTTAGACATGAAGTGTTTTACATTGAATGTCCTTAGTATTTTATATGAATTTATGATTAAACATTATAAAGAGATAATATTTGTATTTATATTTGAGTTAATTGCAAAGATGATGTGATAGAAAAGATGTTGTGCTGGTCATAAGGTTTTCACAAGTTGTATCTTGGTTGTAGTTGTGACAACTTTAGAAATACAATTGCTACCACTGACATTGCTGCAACACCCATTTTTGAAATTTGATTTATTTCAAATTCAATCTTTGCAAATCCCGTTGTTAACACTTTGACTACATTGTTGCAATGCCAATAGTTTTCATGCAACCAACTTGCGACACAATTTCTCGAGTAAATGAAAATGCATTTATAAATCCTAAAACATGGTATTTTTTCTAGAATGAGACAAATTGAGTAACATTAGTTGTTACAACACCCATTATTGTAAATCTAACTATATTACTACAATTCCAATAATGTATTAAACCTTCTACATGATATTTTGGGCAATGAATATGAATTTAAAAATTCTAAAACAAGTTTTTTGTGCAAAATGAGAGAAATTGAGTGACATGTAAGAATATTTCTAAAACCAGATGGTTTAGGAGGCACAACTATTTTTCTAAAGACATAAAGCCTAGGTTTACAATTATGACCATTTTGTAAACTTTCCCGCTTTAGCAAAAAGAATTCGACTACCATATC
The DNA here is from genome assembly GCA_000404065.3 of Pinus taeda. Lineage (NCBI taxonomy): Eukaryota > Viridiplantae > Streptophyta > Pinopsida > Pinales > Pinaceae > Pinus > Pinus taeda. The sequence goes on along the minus strand of APFE030287956.1, from coordinate 36,335 downwards.
TGCATTCTTGTTTTGTAGGTAATTCAAAAGGTCATAACTATGCAATCGAATTTTTTTAGTCATATGTAATAAAAAAGATTTAAGTGACCGTATAGCTTACCGGGTAACATTACACATTGATCATGTTACAATAAAATATTTAATGAATAAACTAATTAGAAATGGTAGTATTACTATATGGTTATTGTGATTACAAAATAATGATATTAACATCTTAGATCAACTAGGAAAGATAATGATGTGGTTGATTTTCTCTCTATAATTACATCTAATGAAAATGATCCCCCCAAAAAACATCACTTTCTTAATGAGAACCTATTTTTAGTTTCTACTATCTCTCGACGGTTTCAAACTATCACAAACTACTTGTATACATGTACACTTATACAACATATCTCACAAAAAGAATGTAAAAATATTGTGAGACAAAGTGAAAGGTTCTCATGGATCAATGGATTTATCTTTTATGAAGGACCCAACCTCATGATTCAAAGAGGTGTAAGAGAATATGAAATCTATGAGATCCTCAAAGCTTACCATGATGGTCCTATTAGCCCTGAGGTGCAGCGCTAACATTCTAAAGGCTAAAGGAAGGACATGGTCTACTTTACTGTCTCGAAGAGGGTGTCACATGGGCCATTACCTTATTTTCTTCACTGTTCCACTTACCTTTCATTCTGCTCATTTTCTAACCCAACCCTCACATCCTGATGAAACCCTCTTTTGCCTTAGCCTTAAGAAAATTAACCCAAAATCCCGCAAAACCTTACCTTCCCATCATACATGCCCTCTACACATTTCCCGAGGACGTCCCATACTTCCATGTTCCTCCGCCCTTGATCTTCCCACTGCTAATCTGACAGCCCATGTTTCACAATCAACAAAAACATGCCCGATCGTTCCCTGCCATTAGATCACCCCCGCGAGATCTAACGGCCATCGCCTATATCGCGTGAGCAACAAGCGAGAGGAATACCTACCCAATAAAGGTGGTTTTTCTTTCTCCTCCACTGCTACGTGTCATCCACTAAGTGGAATCAGGTGGACTCCACCATGTACCACTTACCGATCGATGCCCTTCGATAGAAACCATAACCACCCAAACAAAACCACCCCTGTATGTTATCATCTGCACACCTCCACCGCCCGATATTTGTCTGATCTACTCACTCGAGATCTAACGACCTGGACATGTTCTGCCCTCACCACGACCTCAGGCCTCCTACGCCCAATATCCACCATGCATTCCCATCTATCTAACGACTTTCATTCATGATCTCTCATGCTTGTCCTCCTCCACTCTATCATTTCTCCATCCATTTGATTTGACACGTCCTCCCACCCATGCACCTCCTACCCCACTTCCTATCAGTTACTCATGGAAGAAGGTGGTCAACTCTGTTAGTACTGTGATAGGCAAATCGTTGAACTGAATTAATAGAAAGCATCACCGAAGGAAGAAGGAAACAACATGATATCTGCAGACATAATTAAATAGTCATGGAGCCTCACTGGCACAATCAAGCCAGCTACCTAACAAGTCAGTGTTGTACCAGGATTAATTATTGCTTTCATGATGAAAGGGAAATTGTGTCCTTGAACACAAATAGGTAGTTAATGATAGTAGGGGATAGATTAAGACACCTCTAGCCCTAAAAAGCTGGAAAGCATTGTAAAGAGCTATAAATAGCTAAAAGAAAGATGTAATCAGGGTTCAACTTTTGGAGACTGTAGATATTTTGTTCCTTGCAGCGACTCATCTTCATTCTTATTAATACAAGCTTCTTTTGCTATTACATGTTCAATGTCCATTTCCCTCTTGTTCTAAACTTGCACCTGGATAAGTTTATTCATGTTTTCTCCTATATCTAATGCTAGATAACTATCATCTTATCTCTACATTGGTAAATTGGATTTGCTATTGAATATGTCATCCATGTTTCTTCTGTATCTAATGCTAGATAACTGTCATCTTATCTCTGCATTGATATATTAGATTTGCAAGCTTCATTTACTGGCTGGAGCCAGCCATCATATGTCATGTATGTATCTTCTCGTGTGGTTAGTATTCTCCATTCATTCACTTAGTCTACAAACTATTGAGCATTAATGGTCTAAAGCCTTGTAGGCTAAGGGTGTTCATGCATGTCTGGAGTGAAAACAGAGTTGAAGTGGTTATCTGGATTGAACTAAACCATCATCCATTCCAATAGTTCCTAGAATAATATTGAAGATTATATGTTACTAGGCATCTTCGAGCTACAACCTAGGAGAGTTTCTTGGAGCGATAACATAATTGACGCCATTGGCGGGGAGAGGAGATTGAAGCTCAGCTTCCCTCGGAGACGACACAGATCCAATTTTGATGATAAACAAAGTTTGGACACATTTTGGTTTTAATCATCTATCTGGCGACTCTATTGGAGGCCGAAGCTTTTGGTGACTCCGCATCATAGTTCTAGCTCAATTTGTGAGGAATACTCGGAGAAATCCTCAGAAGTCACCAACTGACCCAGTACCTGACCCTGAAAATATCATCAAAGAAAGAAAGGTATCACAGAAAGGAGCATCAAGATCAGGTAAATCTAAACAATCCTCTATATCTCTGCAAGAAAGGCTTGTAACAGAATGAGTACATGCTGAGAGTATAGCCTCTGACACTAGCATTGAAGAAAAACTTTCAGAGATTCATAAAGCTCCTTATTCTTTAGGTTCTCCTTTTGCTTTAAGCCTAAAGGAAACCTCACCCCCTACTCATCATATTCCTTTAGTCCTGTTAGTCACTTCTGAATTCCATACCTTTTAAACTGCCAGTGCTCTTGTATCCACCACAACCATGGCAGGTCCACAAGCACTCACCAAAATGGAAAGAATCATAGCTACTAGGTATAGACGTCTAGTACTTCCCACTCCTTTGAATGCCATGCCTATTGGAGAATATCATAAATACATGCCTAAGTTCACTAGGACTGAAGGGGTTACTGTTGAAGAACATCTTGAGTCATTTTATAGCTATGCCAATAATCTAGACATTAGTGACGATGATGTGTGGATGAGAGTATTTGTCCAAAGCCTAGGTGGAGAGGCCAGAAAATGGTTCAAAGAGTTGACCCCTAGATCTATAACAGATATTGAGGCCTTATATGATGTATTCCTAAAGCATTGGGGGGATAAGAAAGACTTTCTCTACTCACTTTCTGATTTCAATAAAAGGTTTAACTGCATGTACAACAAGATACCAGCTGAAGTGAAACTCACCCCTACCTCTGCTAAACTTACTTATGTGTTATAGACATTTTTGGGCACTTCAACCTCAATCATAAATTTCCATAAACTGAGGGCTCCTAAGTCCCTAAAAGTGTTGCTTCATTGCCTAAAGGAACAAGGTCAGCTGATTACATCATCTCCCAGAATTCTCCACTAAAAACTGCTCAGAAATGGTCAAAGCTGGACATATGGAATACCCGTGCAGAGGGTGCGATGCATATCAGCTTCCCAGTGTACAGGGTGAGATGCATACTGAATGGCTCCTCTATAGGGTGCAATGGTCGGGAATGGACAAATGGCAGGGACAAATTGTGAGGTGGAAGATCATGGAATCTTCCAGAAGCTTCCCCTCTGACACTTGCTTCTCTGTTTTCGACCAGGGATGAGTAAGAGATCATCATTCTCCAAGTGGAATCAGGAACTATCAGAGAGAGGAAACTAATCAAGACCCCAGAAGATGACTCACGCCCCTACAATCATCTATATATGGATCCCTCATCACACAGATCCAGGAGGCTGGAATCTTGTATCTTGTAGAGAAGTGCTGTTGGTTTTCTGGTGTAACTTCATAGTGTTGGGCGATATAGGCTTTAATTGAGGTGAAGAAGGGCTTTCTCACTAGAGGATGATGCTTGGTCAGAACATATGGTTGTAATCCTCTTGCTACTTTTGATCTTGATAAAGTTATTCAAGTTTTCCTCCATATTTTTGTATGTTTGTTTATATATGCATTTGTATGGTTAACACATATATGGTCTTGTGTTATTTATGAATATAGATCTCTGTTCTTCGATAGCAGTATGTTGCTTTGATTCCACAGGTGCTCTTTGAAGCTAGGCAGACGAAGGAGAAGTGGCAAAGCTCTATCAGGAAGGAGAGGAATCAAACAAGGAAATGAAGCGCAAGACTAAGGTTGGTCTCCTTTGTTCCACTCTTATCTATTTTCATAAAGGAAAATGAAAGTAGACTTGTTTGTTTCTAAGATAGCTACTAGTCTTAGTGGGAATAGTAGCATCCGAGTGGACACTATTCCTGGTAACAAAATGGCGACTCTACTGGGGAGTGACTAGATTGTTTGTTAGCCTATATTTGTTTCTTTTATAAACTTACAGACGGAGCCTGAAGCCAAGCCAGCTAGCCTTCAAATTGCATTTGTTATACAAATGCAAAGTAGATCAATGCTGCTTCAGTCTATCTCCGCGTTTTATTTATGAATTAAACAATTTATCTGCAAACATTCTAATTGCCCTAAGTGGTGGCTCTAGTAATCTCCTTAGATCAACCCCTGTGATTTACATATACTGAACATCACTTACTCGGCCTAAATCCCTGAACTGAATTGCAAATTGTGAGTAAAAACTCATTTAAAATCTCGCACTGGTACCATTGCACCCTGCCTTCAAAGCAGTCTGTATGCATCACACTTCTCGAGTGTAGTAGGTGCGCTTCATACTCAATTCACTGTGTGACAGGTGCGATGGTTAGGGAAGGTTAACTTTACCTTCAGACTTTGTTTTTTCCTCACTATTTTTAGTCCTATTCAGGAGTTTTTCTATCTGTGGTCAGTGTATCTCTGTGAAAACCCCCTTCTCTTACATCATTCCGCCTTTATTGTGCAAAGAACTGTAAGTGTTTTGGTGTATTGTGCCCCATTTTTAGTTCTTTTTTGCAAAGAAGTAGCATAGGTGAACTGTCATTTCTAAATTTGAAAGTGTCGTAGTTGTCGTTTTCAGTTATAGAAGAGAATCCCATTGTTCTTGATAGTCGATTATACAATTACTATTGGATATGATTTGAGTTAGTAGTTTTTAAATTTTCGAAAAGTAATTTTCATTTCGAACTCGCAAAGTGTCTCTCTTACCTTCACTTCATTTTGAAAGAAATTTGTTGAGTATTGTCGCTTTGAAGATAATTCAGATTTTCACTTAGCTTTCTTATCGTCATTCATACATTAAGAAGGCTGAAAACAAATACATGCATGTGCATTTGCATTTAGATTTCTTGGTTTGATTTAGGACAGTGCATTTAGCGTGTGCTCTATGCTCTTTGTTGAAAGATTCTTGACTTTCTTTCCTTAGTAGCTAGGATTTTCATTGCCAAAATAAGATTAAATGTTTGTTTATCATCTTAGACTGCATTTTAGGAATTGTATACACATCACGCGGTGAACCTGAAAGGAAATTTTTTAAGCAAGATCAATTTAAAATAAATTTAATGAATCTAACAATGCTTTGGAACCTAATGCACAACATCTAGAGGTCTAGGCTAGAGACATATTCCGGCATCGTAAAACTTGGTAACTGTTGTTTTCATTGTTGGTTGGGTGATTCCTCCACTCTGAGATGACAAGTTCCAATACGGACTTGTGCTCCCATGTACCGTCGAGTATATATTGGGAGACCACAATACACTGCATCCTTTATCCTTAGGAAGCTATGTCTACTGCTCTATCGATCGCAATGCACTGAACACAACATTCGAGAAGATTGACTACCATGTCGTAAAAAGTATTTTGTAGTTTTACGATTGGTTCGGTAATCCCCTCTGCCTAGATTTCCAGAGAAGTATATTTTGCTCCTTTTCAGACTCCTTAAAAGAAAAGGTCCTTTGAGCACTTGTCACTTCAGGCTCACTAATAATCGAAGGCGACTAGAGTCATCTTTTGTTTTTTCTCGACTCTTAAAAATTGAAAAAACAAGTTGTGTCAAAGCGTCTAAAATTCATTTAATTCGAAAAACATTTTTCCCTTTTATTTTGAGTTGATCAAGTGATCCGTAATCGTGGAAGAAAGTCAATTAAAACCTTGTCATTCGCGGAGACTTACGAGTCAACCATCATTGACTCCCGAAGAGAAACCATTCCGGACAAGGAGAACTCATTTGATTGGGTCAAAGTCCCCTAGGTTGGTTGGAGCCAGTACTCCGACATCCTGAGAGACTCCGGTTACTCCAAACATTTTTGGTATCCCTGCCTCTATAGGAGAAATTCCGCAGCAACAAAAGGACATTACAACTAATCCTAGTGTGACGGTAAACACTTCTATTCCTGAACCAGCTCCATCTATAGCTGATTCGGAAGGTGTTACTCCCCAACCGTCTGCTGGTGCAGAACTTATATCTTCTTCAACACTAGAAATATTTTACGGACCTAACAATTTGCCTCTTGCTCCTGGATTGATTGCCATAAAAGAGATGTGGAAGATCCTCCATCTAACACTCCAACGCAATTTGGAGCTGGGATCACCCTGTGTCCTTCTTCATTAGAAGATATTCACCCGCCATTGGAAGTTCCTGAAGAATTGATAAGGAATCTTTTGGATAGGCTTAATATGTCTGGACAACCGTCGACATCAAGGACTGTGTTACCTGACACAACAACAACAGAAGCTCCTTCTGCTACTCTGACAATGTTCGTCGGCATGTCGTCTGTCCCAACCAACTCTCAATCGCTGGATGGATTCCATCTAGGGGTTGTTTCGGCAGTATGGACTATTCCCGTTTGTTCGTCTGGAATTGTATCTAGAATCTCTTATGTTGAGTCTCGACAAATTGATCCTTCACAGTGTCAATTTGGGCAAACCGGTCCCCAAAGGCAAGTCATTCCTTTGAGTACTGGATTATCATCGTATGGAGGGCCGTATACCCTTTCATTTCCTTCTTTTGAAGGACAACCATGTGTGAGTTCAAAACAAAATTTAGGTTATGCTGGAATTACAACTAGCGGTTGGGTGCCAATCCCGCCTCAACAACCAAGAGTTGTATGCTCAATGCAACAAAGTTTACCTATGACAAATATCCCCACTACGCCGGCTATTGTGGCAGTATTGCAAGTACAAGAGTTGCTAGTTGTATGCCAACCTCAAGTTTCACATGTTATAATGCAACAATCTCTTGTACCTATGACACAATCGCAATCACCAACTAGTGGAATGGCATAGGTTCAAACGGGGAACGCCAACCCCCATCTTGGTCAAACAGTCAGTACTGGACAATAGCCCATGGCTTCAAAACCATGGTTGGTGCAATACCAACAACTGCAATTCCAACAAGCTTACCAAGTATATGAGCAACAAGTCTTTGCAAGTAATGGGCAACCGTATCAACCATATCATAATGGTTATGCCCATCAACCTTACCAAAGTTACCAACATCAAATGCATTATGCGGGTATGCAAAGACCAACTGCTCAAGCGATTCCATCTTATCCTGGGTATGCTCAACGAAGAATGAATCAACAGTTGCCTTTTGTGGCAACTTTAGAGTTACCAGATCTAAATCGACTAACGAACGATCGAATTGCCTACGCCCCTTGGTGGCTGGTGATTCTGCATAAACTTTCGTCTGATATTCCTAAATTTAATGGAAATCTCGGTGAAGACCCATTGAATCATGTGATGACCTTTCATCTATGGTGTTCATCAAACACTCTCAATGATGATTCGATCAGGCTTCGCCTCTTTTAGCGAACGCTAACTGGTTCGGCAGCAAAGTAGTATATCGAATTTCCTAGAGTTTCGTTTGATAACTTCAGTGCCCTAGCCACAACCTTTTTAACCCATTTTCAGTTACCCATAAGGTACGAAACAGGAACCGAGATACTTACTAATTTCAAACAAATGATGACCACTCACATATGCGATCATATTCATGAATGGCGACGTTGTCGTAGAATGGTAAAACTATGTTCCTGATCAGCTATTGGCTGAATGGTTTATTAAGTCACTGTTACCTGCTATTACAGAAGATGTGGCAAAGGGAGGAGTCGTCACTGAAGAGAAAGTTATTGCTCGTGCACAATATCTAGAATTGATCTATACTCAGTTTGGCACGCTCTACGATAAAATCCATGATGCTCCTAGACCAGAATTTTCCGTTCCTCCGCCTCCTAAATCAAACAAATAATCTCATGCCGCCGATGGCCTGATAGGTACGACAAGCACTAAAACCGTAAAGTCTACGTCGAAAAAGGCCCGCACGGTTTCGAGTCAAAACGCAAATGAGGAACTTCTAACCTCGGAAGTAAATGCCGTGTCGACAGACAAAGGAAAAGAACCCAAGCAACTGGGAGGCAAGAAGAAAAAACAAGGGAAAAAGAAAAACCAGGAGGACTCATCTCCTAGAAAATCTTCTACAAACCCTTTTGGGGATAGGAAACCAAAAACTCCATGTCATATATGTGGCGAGGATCACTGGACCAGATAGTGTCCATATAAAGATGAACTTAGAAAATCCTTCAAAAGTTCAAAAACCTTGACTATATTGACTGATCCGTTTCTAAACCCAGGAACAAATCTAGTTGCTAGCGAAAATGCTTCCCCGTCCCAAGTACTAATGTTGTCAGTTTCAAAGCAACTGAATGATGCTCTGATATTGACAAGGAGTAAAGATTATGGGAGTCCATAGATGTTGAACAACAAGGATAATGATTAACCTAGTAGTTCAACAACAACTTCGACCGAAGTTGTGCCACCCATCATTCCTAAATTAACAATAAAACCGCCAAAGGGAGTAGTACACAAATCGACATTTAATCCTCGTGTCCGAGCATCAAAACACTATAATATAGCGGAGGATTTAGCCCAATCGCCCTCCGTGATGTTAACTCTTGAGGTACTGCAAAATTGCCCCTCCCAAAAGCAAGCTTTATTATCAGCAATAGGTGGCATTGACCCAACGAATTCCAATCTTGTATCTTTTAATCACAAAGGATACAACCCTCAGTTACCAGCACAACTAGCTTTCCTCATTCAATTGAAAGCCCTCAACAAAACTGTTCACAGAACAATTATTGATGAGGGGGCATCCACATGTATTATGTCGATGAGTTGCTGGAAAACTCTAGGGTCTCCATCCTTGTTGCGATCGTAGACGACATTAAAAGAATTTGATGTTCGAACATACACCCCGTATGGGATACTAGGTAACTTGCAAGTCGAACTGGGGGGAAAAATAGTAGAAATCGATGTTGAAGTCATTGACGGAAACCTCGATTACAACATCCTATTGGGAAAACCCTGGATATATGCCATGGTAGCCGTTGTGTCGACCTAATTTAGGAAAATTGCATTTCCTTCCCAAGGAGGAATTACAATCATCGAATAACAATTTTTTCTCCCCAACAGTTCGCAAGTTACGGGAAGCATTCCGATGATCCATGGAAGCCCTAGTTCACTTCAAAATATCGGAGTAGGCCTACTAAAAGACCCCACATTAATGGGAACTTTTACCTACCACCTCCAACCAATTTGGCGGAAGTGGCTAACATAGGAACCTGCAATATGATATCTTCCATTCAAAAGATGTCAGAAAACGATGTTAAAATGGATCATCTACAGGTATTGCCTCTAACCCCACTAGAAATATTATAGCAATCAATGTTTTCAGCATGGAAGGAAAACTCGTATCAACGCTCATCAAGCATTTGGATAGATAGGTTTAAGGAATATGGTACCCCTTCAGATCCTTGGTCGCAAGTACACTCTACAGACAAAGGAATCATTCAATCGATGATGATTGACGGGGCACCATGGGAATATTACCACCATCATTCCCATCTTCTGAACTGGAAATAAGATAATTCCAGCAACCTAGACCATCCTTCAGTATTTGACTTTCTGACGAGTACTGTAAATATGGTGGATTTCGAGAGAAACATATCCAATGTTGAAGAGACTACCACCATAAATATCTAAACCAAAACAAATGTTGTAGAGAATATTCATGTCGTAAAATCTCGTTCTTCTTCAGAACTGGAAATTATAGCACTCTCTTTCGCGAGTTTAGAGATGTCTTTGCTTGGTCATATGACAAAATGCCAGGTATTGACTCGAGCATAGTTGAACATGAAATTAAGATGTATCCAGATGTCAAACCGGTATGACAACAGCTGCGGCAGGTGCACCCCAAGAAAGTCATTGCCATCAAGGCGGAAGTTGAAAAACTCCTCCATGCTAGTTTTATTTACCCCATTCCTCTAACTGATTGGGTATCGAATATTGTTCCTGTGATGAAGAAACAAGGAACGATTAGAGTGTGCATCGATTACAAGGATGTAAATCAAGCTTGTCTGAAAGAAAACTACCCTACACCCTTTATTGACCAGATAATTGATGAATGCACCAGATGCGAAATCTTTTCATTTATGGATGGATTTTCCCGGTATAATCAAATAAATATCTTCCCACAGGACCAGTCCAAGATTGCATTCATTTGTCTATGGGGCACATTCGCATATCGCAAGCTACCCTTTGGTTTAAGGAATGTTATATTCTTTCCACGATTAACCTACGTAGTGAACCGGGGGGTTAGAGGGGGGGCGGAGGCCCCCCTTCGTTGTGCAGCGGGGGGGTCACAGGGGGGGCGGGTAGCCCCCCTCTACAGGGTTCGGGGCAGCGCCCCGAGAAATTTTTTTTTTGACCCTATATTAGGTTGGGCAAACCTACCTATGGTTTTCGGTCCATGGTTTTGGACGCGGTGGTTTTTCGGTCCATGGTTTTGGACGCGATGGTTTTTCGGTCCATGGTATTGGATGCTTCGGCATGTATAAATATGTATTGTAAC